>JBBMOL010001119.1:0-48602 GCA_037954665.1 Laguncularia racemosa
TTTTGTTTTTGAAAAAGTATCTCAAAAATGAATAGAGTTTTTTACATATGAATAATAAAAGCATATGCAAAGCACAAGATATGTTGACAAATGAAAAATAAACATTAAGAAAAGAAATTGAAGAACTTAATGTAAGAATCGATGAAGTTTCAAAAAATTTGAGATCTATGTTTACTAAGTTTTTCAAAAAGTGATGAAAAACTACACGAGTTAATATTATGTCAAAGAAAAAAGTAACTCAAAAGAAAGGATTATGATATAATAAGGTCGAGTCCCCAAAACAAGCTATGGAAACTCTTTTGTTAAAGGAAAAGATCTAATCACTAAAGATGATGTAAATACGAGTAAGAAAAAAATAAAGTGTAAATATGAAAGGAAATAAGTCTTATTAACAAAAATGAAAAGAATATTAGAAAAGTATCCTAAACAGAACTAAAACAGATGTACAAACAATACTATAGAAGGATTACAAAAGGGTATTTTTAGAAAATTTTCTTAAACAATTTGCAGAAGGTACTATTGAACCTAAACAGTCTATAATTGAATATTCTAAATTTTGGGAAAATTTAAGTTTAATTATCATCCATTAGAATAGGTGCTTGGGAAAATAGATTCTAAAGTCAAAACTAAATCAAAGTTACAAGATATAAAATTAATTGCTTTATTATTTGAAATTAAAACCTAACAATGTGAATGAGGCTTTGACAAACGGTATTTGGATTAATGCCATGCAAGGGGAATTAGCACAATTCCAAGACCATCAGGTAGGGAACACTAGTTCTAAGACCAAAGGCAAATCTGTTATTGGGAAAACAAAATAGGTGTTCAAAATAAACTTGATAAACAAGGTAAGATAGTTAGAAATAAAGTATGGCTTATGGCAAAAGGATACCGCAAGAAAGAATGTATTGATTTTGATGAAATTTAAATGCTCTTATGGCTAGATTAGAAGCTATTAGATTTTTAGCTTATGCTTATTACAAAGATTTCAAATTATTTCAAAAGGACATAAAAAGTTTTTTTTTAAAAGGATATTTCAAAAAAGAAGTATTTGTAAAACAACTCCTAAGATTTGAGGATCCATTAAAAAAAATTATGTTTTTAAATTACAAAAGGCTCTTTATGGTTTAAAACAAGCTTCTAGAGCTTGGTATGAATTTACAAGATTTTCTAATCAAAATCAATTTTTCAAGAGGAAAATTTGACACAACGCTTTTTTATAAAACATTTCGACAAAGATATTTTAGTAGTACAAATTTATGTAGATGATATTATTTTTTGTTCTACTAATGAAGTATATTATAAGGAATTTCCAAAAGTTAATGTAAGTTGAATTTGAGATGTTCTTAATGCAAAGCTAAACTTCTTTCTTAGATTGCTATGCTAAAAAAAAATTTAAAAATTTTGGATTTGAAAATGTTAAGGAAGCTACTACTTCTATGTCAACTTCAATAGGTTAGATCTGACATCATAGGTAAAAAGGTATATGAAAAAACTTTATGGAAGTTTAATTGGATCTTTGTTATATTTAACTGTACTAGACCTGACATATTATTTGTTGTTTTGTGTTTTATGCTAGATTTTAAACAAATCCAACTAAAACACATTAATGGTTATCAAAAGAATTTTTATAAATAAAATTATATTGCACTACAAAATTAGAAGTTTAGTATCCTAAAAAACAAAATATTAATTTAATAGGATATTCAAATGCTGATTATGCAAGCTACAAGATTGATAGAAAAAGTACTTAAGGAACTTGTCAATTTATAGGGATAAGCTTGTATGTTAGCTATCCAAGAAACAAATTCTATTGTCCTATTAACAGCTGAAGCAAAATATGTTTCAATTTAGACTTGTTGTGCTCAAGTTTCTATAAATTAAACAACAATTATGTGACTATGGTTTTATATGTAAAAATATTCCAATAAAATGTGATAATACAAGTGCAATTAATCTTATAAAAAATTTAGTTCATCATTCTAGATCCAAACATATTGAAGTAAGACATCACTTTATAATAAATCATGTTAATAATGGAGATATTAATCTTGATTTTGTTAATACTAAATTTTAAAATTTGGGTGATGTATTTACAAAACTGTTAGATAAAAATATATTTGAATTTATTAAAAATGAAATAGGCATGTGTTTTCCTATATTAATAATAATAATAATAAAATAATAATTTTCTATTATTGTAGATAAACACAAATAAAAGAAAGAGGGATCATATCTTCTTAGCCAATTAGTTCAACCCACACATACAAGAACTTGTTCCTTTAAAACAGTTTTTCTAAAAATTAAATATTCAAAAACTTTCTCCTTTCTCTCTCTAAACACTCTTTCTTTCTTTTGTTACTCTCAACTCTCTCTCTTCTCTCTTAACCCTAACGCTGCTCAAGACCATGGCACCACAAAAGTCAACCTAAACTTTCACAATGCTTTCTAAAGCCAAAAAGAAAGATAAGACAACTATTGAGATTCAAGACAAAGAATTTTTCCATGTCCTTAAATCCCAATCATGAAAAATCTTAAGAAACTTTTCATATAAAGGAACAAGGAAAACCCAACAATAGTAGTGGTTTGAAGGAGGTTATTACAAACAGTGATTTAGAAGTGAACAAGATGTTTCTCCAGACACTCTAGAAAGGAAGAAAAAGGTACATCCTAGAAATCAGTCTTCTTAGAAGTTTGTACCATTAAAAGGGAAGGGTTATGGATTGCATGTCTCTAGACTCTAAAAATTATGATTAAAAACGGTTTCCATATTGATGAGATGTTAGATAAAATAGGATGTTGAAAACTGTGTGATCTGAGGTATACTATATTCAGAGAAGTGGATGCAGAATTTTATGAAAATTTTTATTCAAGGAGAAAAGATGGGTTGAAATCAAATGTATGTGGTCAAGTTGTTGAAATTACTAAGAATGATCTAATTCTTTGTTTATAGCTCAAGAATGAAAATGATGATAAAGATATACTAAACATGAAAAGGTTAGAGTTATTTCAATATCCGAATGATGGTTTTGAAATTGAGTCAAGAAAGGATATGCTAGTTATTTAATTTTCTTTGTTAGTTAGAATTTTACATAAGATAGTTAGTTCATATGTTCTACCTAGAATTGGAAGCAAACATACATTTTAGTAGATGAGGCAAAAATTATATTAAGTATTACTAAAGGGAAGAGTGTAGATGTAACTAACAAAATTTGGAGGAATTCATTTAAGAATAAAGGGAAGAGACCTTATGGAAATTTGATCATATTTCTCTTAAAAGAGAAAAGGATCAAGTTCCCAAAGAAGATTATACTAGATTTTCTATCAATTATTAAAGGGATTCTCATCATATGAACATACATGTTTGGAGAAAAGTTGGTTCTCTAGAGATTGTGTAAATATACATGATCATAGGCATTTAAGAAAGGATATTCTTGAATGGATGTCTAATGTGGAAAGAGGAGCAACCTTTAAAGAGAAAAAGAAAAATGATGAAGAGGAACTTTTGAAAAAGGGTAAAAAAGAAAAGGTTGTTGAAAAAGAGAGAAAGATGAGGAGGAAGATTGGTAAGGGAAACTTGAGATTAGGATGGACTATAGTTGAAACAAAAAACTTCTATAGACAATTCAGTAGAAGCTATACTGAAATCCCTAACTCTAAGAAAAATGATTTTAAAGCGGGAACTAGTAATGAAGTGGTAAATCTGAAAAGCAAGATTCAAATTAGAAAATTTTGTAAAGAAAAGCTTTATAGAGATGAAGTCCATGATGGAGTCAATCATTGCTAAACCTAGTGAAGAGAAATCTAAGGAACAACTTCCACTAAACTCCCACTAAAACTAGACATAGTTCTCTAAAGACTCTTATTCAAGAAGGTCAAAATGATGTTAATGATAAGGTTGGAGATATTGTTCTAGTGCATGAACAAAACATGAAGACTCCACATACACAACAAAGTGTCTACTAGAGTGGTGGGACTGAGATTTTTGGATCAAGTTAAGTAAGAAACTAAAGTTGTTCAAGAACTATCCTAAATATGTTCCTAAACCAGTCCAAACCACCAAACTAAACCCACTACTGAACAATTTGTTCAACCATCTCCTCTTACTGAACCAACAAAAAAACACAACCGCTCCAACTCTAGCCTTAGCCCTAGCTCCTATTGAAACCAATCCTAACACCCGTCGAAAAGGAATCTAAGGAAACACTAGTTTCAACACAACCAAGGAAAAAGGTCAAGACAACTTTTTAAGAGAGCTGTTAAGCCACTAAAGAAGAAGAATAATTGATTTTTTACTGATGATTGTTAACTATTTTACTTTAAAGACTTATGCATATCATTATTAACTGTTTATTAATTGTTTTACTTTTAAAGACTCATGGTAGTCATTAGCTCCAATTGCTAGTCTGTATAATTTAAAATTTCAATGATGCTTTATGCTTTTGATAATTTTTGTTACTAGTTACTCCCTTTTTAATCCATGCTTATAAATTCAAATCATATGTTGAGGGGAGTAATAATGTACTGCTTGTTTGATAACAAAAAGGGGGAGAAGTGTAAAGTTAGTGATAAATATGTTTTATAAATGTTTAATATATTATATAAGAGTTTATCATTAGAGAAAAGTTTTGTTATCATCAAAAAAGGAGAGAATGTTGAGTTCTCTGAAATAAGTTTTAAAAAATAACAAAAAAGTTATAAAATCTAACGAATATGTTTTTAAGTGCATAGAACAGAGTATTCATTTTATAGATATTTAAATAAACAATTTGATATAAACAATCTGTTTAGACATTTTAGCAGACACTTAAATAGAAAGTTTGATACAGATAATCTGTAAAACGTTTCAATAGATACTTAAATAGGCAGTTTGATAATAGACAAATCTATTAGATGTTTTAGTAGGCACTTAAATATATAGTTTGATACTTTGGTGTGGTTTTTCTAAATATATTCTCATATAATTATTACCTATCTTCAATATGAGTTTGATTTATTTGAAGCCCTAGTTCAATTAAATAATGTATTTGTATACTACACTTAAGGGGGATTAATAATTCATGGGAATTTTCTTTAAAGTCTATTTCATGAGCTTTCAAGGAATTTTTTATAGTTACAGTAGATTAGTATTATTTTTTTTTAGATGACGGATCAAGATATTCAAAATTTTATTTTAACTGAATATCATCCAAAGAAGAACAAGATAAGGATTAGAATAACTAATGTGGTTATCAGTTGAAACTTATCCACATAAAGAGGGATCTTCTATTTTCAAACTGATAAAAAGGTTCGGGATGAAGATATCTACAAATCCACAGGGAAAAACCCAAAATAGTTCAAAATTTTGGGAAAAACAAAAAAAATTTTTCCCCAAACTCCATAAAGGGCCCAAAAGGGTTTAATTTTAAACGTGCAACAAAGGGGAGGCCGTTAGAAGATTTCAATGAATGTTGAAAGGGCTTCTATAAAAAAAGAAACAAATATATAAATTTAAAAAATTTCGAGTTAAAAGGGAAAGGATATGGCACAAGTTTGGAAAGGGAAAAGAACCAAAAAAAAAAAATTACCCCAATTCCTATTTTTTCTCAAGTTTTAAATTAGAGAATTTATATTTTCAAATTTCGATACAATTTTTTATTTTCGTGAAAAACATTATTTTGGGAAAGTGAGGCTACAAGATTTTTTTATCTTTTAAATTAAACCAAGGGGAAAATGCAAAAAAGATAGAGCAAAAACTATTGTTTATTTAAAATAAAATTTCTTAGCTATTAAATTGTAAAACCCAAACCCGATGTGGAAAAATTAAAATTTCCCCCCGGGGGCTACATTAGCAGTATAGCGGAAGAGATGATGTACTTAAAAGGGGGAACCTTTTAAAACATCACTGTTTTCTTTTTTTTTATTGAATGTTTTTTTTTTATCAATCCTTTTTGGCTCATCTGTACATTTTTAAATTCAAAAAGGAAATTTTTAAAAAAGGGGAACATTTAATTAAAAAAATGGTGAAATTTTGAAAAAACCCAATTTCCCCCCAAACACCCCCTTTTTCCCAATCATTTTTCATTCACCATTTTGAAGATCTTCACCCATTTTTATAATAAATGGGTTAAAGGGTTTTATTCATCAATTTATGCAAAGGGGTTTGGGGAAATTCTAAATTCTTAAAGACCATGTCAATCAATACTTTTAAATTTTTAGATTGAATTTTTTAATTGGGTTAAAAAATCTACCTAAACCTGATTTTAAAACTTAAAGGCTTCTTTTTTCCCAATAAATAAAAATAAAATTTTGGGTTTTACCCAAACACATGAGCCCATTACATCTAAATTTAGGGGGCAAAAATTTTTTTTTGAATAAAGGGCCTTTAGTGGATTTTAGAAAATTTTTCTTTTTTTTGGGTTTCCCTTTTAAAGGGGGGCCACATAACCATCAAACTTGAAAAAAAGGGAAAGTTAACTTTGTTTGGGGCTCAATGGTGATAGATTCAATACAACTTAATTTACCCCCTTCTTTTTAAATTTTAAAAAGGTTTCATTAGAATAAAGTGTTTTTTTTTTTTCCCCGCTTTATTTCCCAAAAATTTCCAAAATTTTTTACTTGGGGATGATTTATTTTTTTTTTACTATATCCCAAAAATTAAAATTGAAATAATGCACAATCAACATAAATAGAAATTAAAAATTTAAGGGAAAAAATTTACACAAGGTACAATTTTTGTAAATTTTTGCAATTTTAGTTTAAATTATTTACGTTAATTTTAATTATTATATCAATGATTAAAATTTTAAATTTAAATTGAAAAAAATAAATTTGGATTTTAAATAAATTTAAATTTTATTTTTATTACAATTTTTTAAAAAGTAAATTTTTGGGAAAATCTTATTGTATTTGAAATTAAATTATGAAACTTTTTAAAATTTTAAGTTACATAAAAATTAGTTTTTTTTTTTATTTACTTACAAAGGGTTTGCATCTTAAAAAAAAAAAAGGTTAGAATTTTAAATTTTTGGAAAGAACTTTCTAGGGGAAAATTCTTTTACATAGGGGCTTTAGAAATTTATCATCCCTAAAGCCCAAAGGGGTATGACTATTTCATATTAGTATAAACAGGGCAAAGGTTTAAAAAAAAACCCTTTAAATTTTCCAAAAAAATAAACAATTAAAATAAAATTTTTTGATATCCTTTCAAAGGTTGACAAAATTTGAAAAAAAATACTAAATTTGTTTGCAAAACATTTTTTTAAAAGAGTCAACTACCAAAGTTTGGGCATGAGAAAAATTTAGTATCTTTCTAATAAATTTAGGTTTACATATCAGCCTAAATCAAACCAATTTAAAAACATAGTCCTTCCCCTTTTCATATAATTTTAATGAAGTCCAAAACTTGGCTCCCTTACATCACACCATATATATGCCAAATCCAAAATAGGGGGCCTAAAATTTTTCCCAAAATGCAAAAAAATTAAGGTTCATTATGTATTTTTTCCCTTAGGCGTGGGCAAACAACCAAAAAAATTCTTGGTGTCAAAAAAGATTTGAAATAACTTGGATTTTAGTCACATATAGGAAAAGATGGGAAACATTTTACATCATGAAATGTGGGGAAACAACCCAAGTATAAATGTCTTTCGGGAGAAACAATCTTTTCTATAATACTCAAATTGGTTTTCCCATTTTACAAGTTTGCCTAGTTGAAAACTTCATCTGTGCCATTGGGGATAAACCCCGATTTCTTTTTTAGCTTTTTTACCCTTTATTTTTGTTATTTTTTTGTTTTTATTTAGGGCATTATTATTCTTATCACTTTTTTTAATGTTTTTTTTGATTATTAGTGTGTATCACATTAAATTTTTTTTTAACATCCAAAAAAACCCCAAAAATTTTAAACAAAATTAAATTTTTTTTTTTGGGGCAAAACCCGGAATCCCCAAAATTACAAGTTGTTTTCCCCTTTCGGGAGCTATTCAATATGAAATTAAATTTCATAAAAAGCTTTGAAGAGCCCACCTTTTTCATGGTAAGTGCAAATTTTATCCTTAAAAATTTTGGAGGATTTGGGAGATTTTGTTTTGAAAGGGGGCGGGGCTAATTTTATTTGTTTTTTAAAGTAAAATTACTTGTTGATATTGTGTTGAGATTAGAAGTAGTTGTGATTCTTTAGCTTTGGGGGTTTTTTTGGGTTTGAAATTTGTGGTCAAAATTTAGAATTTTGGGTTTTTGATCGGTGAATGGGGTTTTGATTTTGGGAAAAGGGGCATTTTGGGGAGAGTTTTAATAGTAATATAGTGAAAACAAGGAGGAAAAGCCAAAATTTTGTTGGGGATAACTTAAGGATAAAAATATGGGGAAATTTAAAAGAAAAAATAAATTTGTGGGGGCAAGAGACACTAAGAACAATTGGGGGAAAAGGGTTTGAGGGGCAAGAAAGATTTAGTTTAGGCATAAGGGAAAAAAAGGGAGTTGAAAGTGGGGCATTTTAACGGGGTTTTATTTTCGGGGTAAAATTTAAGGTAAAAAATTTTTTAAAGTTGATAGAGAGGTTAGAGAAACAAAAAAAAAGGGGGTAAAGGGAAGCTAAATTGAAATCCCTACTTTTAGGGGGGGAAAAAAAAAAAAAAAATAAAAAAAAAAAACCCAAAAGAGTTTTTTAAAAATTTGGTGTTAAGGGTAATTTAAGGGGGTTTCAATTGTTACAAAGGGGGTATGAGAGGACAAAGGTAAAGGGTTTAACATTTTTTGGCTTTTTTTTGATCAGGGGCTAGTTATGGGAGGGATAATTTGCACAAGCAGGGGCATAAAAATTGAAGAAGGAGAAGGTTAAGACATGAATGTAAAAGAAAAGGTCGAGGGCAATGAGGACCCTTACATGATTATTATAAGAAGAGACATCAAAGGAATTATAATTTTGAGGTTTTTTAAAAGGGAGTGGGGGAGGGGTATATAGGGGAATTTTTAAACCCTTGTTAACAAGGTGTAAGCTTAGTAAAGTTTTTAAAGGGGAAAACTAAAATTTTTGGATTAAAACTTTGGGACTTAGATTTGATATCATTAGATTGAGTTTTGGAAAAAGGGAAAACAAGCCTAAAATTTGAAATTAAACTAGCGGGCCTAAGCTAAAAAAGAACCAAAGGAAAAAAAGAGGGTGGGAAAATTTTGGGCAAAAATTCAAAAGAAAAGGGTCGGAGGGAATAAAAAGAAAAGTTGAGGAAAAAAATTATTGTAGAAAAAGAAATTAAAAAGACCTTAAAAAGGGAAAAAGGCAAAGAGGGGGGGAATAATAAAGGAAAAGGCACAACATTGAAAAAACTTGCAACCTTTAAATTTTTTAAGTTTTTGGGGTTAAATGGGCATTAAGAAAAAAAATAAGGTCCTAATAAAAAAGGGTTATGATATCAATAAGATGGGAGTTTTGCCCAATTTTGAATTTGGAAGAAAAAAGGGGTTTTAAAGGGGAGTTATAATGAGGTGGAGAAAATTTATGTTTTTCTTGTTAACCCAAAATTTTTTGATGGCAAACGAAAAGAAATCTAAAGCCAGCTTGGGGGAAAACCTAATTTAAAGGGGAAAAAATTTTTTATCACAATTTTCCCGGTTTTAAGAACAAAACTTGAAGGGTTTTGTAATTTATAAAGGAAATTTTGGGGGCTAAAAATGTTTTTTGGGCAAAAAATTTGGGTTTCAAAATTAAGGGTTGTGGTTATAAGAAACCAAAAACCTTTGGGCGGGTTCTTCACTAAGAAAAGGAAAAGGGTTTTAAACAGTGAAGGGAAGAAAAAAAGGGTTAAAGGGGTTTAAAAATGAGGTGGAGATAATTTAGTATCTTGTTTTCAAAATTAGATGGCAATGTAAGAAATTTTAAAGATTTAGCTTGGGGCAAACCAACTTAAGGGGGAAAAACTTTTTTACTTTAAATTTTTGGGGAAACAAAACAAAATTTTGAATGGTTGTGATTAAGAAGGAAAATTGTCTATTATGATTTTTTTGAATTTGTTTAAAAAATTAAGGTTTTTATTTAAAAGGGGCCAATCCCAAAACCGGGGCAGTTTTCACTAATAAAAAGGGAAATGGAGATTGGTAGTAAGTGGAAAAAAAAAAAAAAGGGTTAAGGGGAAGTTTATAATGGGGTGGAGAAAATTTTTTTAGTTTTCCCCGGGTTACCTTTTTTGGGATGGAAAATGAAAAGAAATTTTAAAGGGACTTAGCTTGAAAAAACCCTTTAAATTTTTTAAAAAGGGAAAATTTTTTATACAAAAAGGGGTTTGATAAAAAAAACAAAATTTGAATGGTTTGATTTATGAAAAGGAAAATTGGGGCAAAAATATGATTTTTGCTTTAATTTTTTTAACAAGTAAATTTGGGGCGGGTTTAAAAAAAGGGCACCCAAACCCCCTTTTTACAGTTTTCACTAATGAAAATTTTAGGACAATTTTTGTGTTCTTTTAAACTATTTATAAATGCGAGTCTATTTTTGAATTCTCATTCCCTTTTAATTTTTCCGATCTAGACTAAAGGATCCCCATACTCATTTAAAAGAAAAATCCTCGACTTGAATTAGGAATTTTTGTTTGATTTTGGAGTCCGCCAAACCCAACATTGTTTGGAAATAAATTTAATTAAAACTAAAGGAGCGTTTATCTTAATTTGGAAAACCCTTACGTTTTCAAATTTCCCTCTTCTCGTTTTTTAAAAAAAGGGAAAAGGGAAAAAAGGCAGAGTTTCTAAGTCCCCGGGGGCTAACCCTATTAAACCTTAACCCGGTTTTCCAAACCCAGTCTCCTAAAAATTGTTCCTTAATTTTTAAAAAGTCTTTTTTTTTGTTTTTTATTACTTTTTTAAGTTTTTTAAATATTCTAAGAAAATTTATTTTTTATTTCTTTTTTTATAGTTGAAAACCCCAAAAAGGGGGGCCTACGTCCTACTAGTAAAATTTAAACAAACCTAGGGTTTCCCTTTCCCCCCCAAAACTTTTTAAAGTGTGTTTGTGGGAAATTTTTAAATTTTTAAATCCCCTTTCCCCTTATTTTTTAAATGTTTTTGGGGGGTTTCTAAAAAAAAACTAAGGGTTAAGCTTTGAAACTGATTTTTTGACAATGATTTTTAGGAAAAACATCAATTTTGGGGGGTTTTTTGGAAAAGGTTTTTCTAAAGTGCTAAAAATTTTTTTTTTTTCCCTATTTTTATTTTAAATTTTTTGGGAATTTTTTTTTAATTTTTTTTTTTGGTAATTTTTTATTATTTTTGTAATTTTTTTGATTTTTTTTTTTTTTTCCTTATTTTTTTTTAATTTTTTAATTTTTTTGAGTTTTCATGGGTTTTTATAGTTTTTTTTTGATTTTTTTAATTTTTTTAAAAAAAAATTTATCCTAAAACTATTATTGTTTCCCATTTTGGTAAAACCTAAAGTTTTTTTTATTATTTTTTTTAAATTTATATTTTTTTTCACAGTTATTATTTTTTTTAAAATTTTTTTATTTTTTTTTTAATTATTAAATTTCCCCCAAAAACTAATTTCTAAAAATTTTATTTAAAGGAAAAAATAAAAAAATTAAAAAAAGTAAAAAAACTAACAAAAAAATAACAAAAAAAAAAAAATAACAAATAAATAAACAAAAAAAAAAAAATTGGAAAAACCAGAAAATTCGCCCTTTCCCGGATCCAGTCGGGACAAAAGGGTCGGGTCGAACGGGGTTTTTTTGGACAAAGGCGACGGGGAAATGCTCTTTTGTTTTTTGGTGTTCAAAACGGCCCCCCCCTTTTTCAACGGGTTTTAGGTGGGCGAAATCCTAAACTTCTCGAGGGTGCTGAATCCAAGGGGGCGGGGTTTTGCTCTCAAAAACGTTTCCCCGGTGGGCGGCCCCGGCTCCGAAATTGGGGATCACATTTTGGGTTTCCCTTTTCCCATGCTTTCGATTTGCCCCTTTTTCTCACTTTCTCTCAAATTTTGATTGGCCCTTTGGGTTCCCTCCCTTCCCATTTTTATTTATTTGGCACTTGAAACTGAGGCCCGGGTAAAACTTCGGGGTTTCCCCCGAAACGAAGCTAAATTTTATTTTTTGGGTTAAAAAAACAACTCCGATTTGTGTAAATCCATCAATTTGTTGGGGATTTTTTTTTCCCCAAATTTGATTATGTTTATCTCAATTTTTTTGAAGGGCTGTTGGGGGGGGTGGAAAAACAATCCAAACGGGGGCCCAAAAAGCGAAAATTTTTTTTTTCTTGGATCCTTCCGGGTTGAGGGAGAAGACGATTAAACCGGGGCCCAGCAAAATGCGTTTCCCTTTCCCAACCAATCGGGTGGTTCCTTTTCGTGTCCTAGATAAGTAAAAAAAAACTCAAAAAGGGGGGAAAAAGCTTCCCCCCGGTTTTGGGAAACCTGGCTTTTCGAGCCCTCTTTTTGGGGGGGGCCTTAGGGCCCCCGGGTTTTCCCGGACCAGTTTTTGGGGTAAGGGCCCCTTTTTTCCCGATTTTTTTTAATTTCTTTAAAATTTCAATATGGGGGAAAGCGATTTTTTTATTTTTTTGTATTTTTGAAAATTTTAAAAAAATGTAAAAAATTATTTAAAAATTTTTTTATTTTTTTTGGGGCCATTTCTGAAACATTTTTTCAAAATTGATTTTTTTTTCCTTTTATTTTTAATTTTTTTAAAATTTTTTATTATTTATGTTTAAAATTAAAAAAAAAATTGAAAAAAAATTTGGGAAAAAAATTTAAAAAATTTTTTATTATTATGATTTTATTCCTTCCTAAAGGAAAAAAAAAAGGGTGTTTACAGTTACCCCTTTTTTGTAGTAAAGTTTTGAAAAAACTTACTAAAAAAGACAAAAAAAAAAAGCCATTTTTTGGCCTCTTTAAAAAGATAAACCTTTTTGGGTTTTTGGGTGGGTTAACTGGCATTTGTTTGGTTTGGAAAATGCTCCAAGAGCCAATAATCCCACGATTTAAGAAAAGTCCCAACCCAAATTTTGGTAAATGTCCCCCCGGCCCAAAAAGGGTTTTTGGGGTGACTAATTGGGGGATTTTGGAAAAAACCCTTTAAGCATTTTGGTGGAAGAAAAAATGATAAGGGAAGGGGTCTTATCAAATAGCAACCTTTTTTAAAGAAAATTTTCTTAGGGGAAGGGGCCCTTAGAGCGGCTACCTGTCAAAAGAAGCGTTTGGGTTTGACTAGGGAACTGTTTGGAAAGAATATTTCCGAAAATGGGCCCCCAAGAGCTGACAATCGGGAAATCAGGAAAGTTTCCCCCCTCAAAGGGCTGACTAACCTTAAGATAGATTTTAAAGAAAAGGGGCCCATCTTGGGTTGACTAACCTATGGTAGAGGCTCAAAAAGTGCCCTTATGGGGGCTGAAAACCCCTTTAGAAGGGTTTTTTAGGAAAATGGGCCCATTTTTGGGGGGTTTAAATAAAACCCATTTGGGAAAAGTGTCTTTAAAAAATGGCCCCATTTAGAGCTACCTTGAGAACCGGGGGTTTAGGAAAGTGTCCATCTTGGGGTGACTAAAACCTATGGAAAACGTCCAAAAAGTGCCCTTTTTGGCTTGACCTTGAAACAAAAAATTTTTTAAGGGAAAATACCCCTCTTTGGGGGTTTACTCACCCAAATTTAAAAAAAAAAATCTCAAAAAGGGTGCCCCTTATGGGCTAAACCCTTTAAAAAAGGATGTTTTGGAAAGTTTTCCCATCTTTGGGGTGACTAACCTAAGGGGAGAAAAATGTCCCCCAAAAAATTCCTTAGAGCCCGACCTTGGAAAAAAGATTTTTAGGAAAATGCCCATCTTGGGGCTGACTAACCTATGGGGAGAACTTCTCAAAAAGGGGCCCTTAAAGAGCTGACCTTGAGAACAAATTTTTTTTGGAAAATGCTCCTCTTTGGGGGTTTAAATAACCCATGATAAAAATATCCCCAAAAAGGTCCCCTATGGCTGGGCCTTGAACAAGTATTTGGAAAGGGGGCCCCTCTTGGGCTGGGCTAACCCCATGATAAAAAAATCTTAAAAGGTGCCCCTAAAGGGGGAACCTTAAAGAGGATAATTTAAAGGGAAGTGGGGCCCCTTTTTTTGGGGTGACTACCCTATTAAAGGGGATGTTTAACAATTTCCGCCACTATTGGGGTGACCATCTTGTTCTTTTTGAATATGCTTTGTCTGACTTAGCTTTAAAAGATTGGATGTCTTTTTATGTATGAAGAAGTTTATTTTTTTTTAATTTTCTTTTCAGTTTAAACGTGGACAGGGCCCCTAAACAATTGAACCCGGGCTGGTTTGGGGGTTTTTGGGTTCACTTTTTTCTTTTTCTTGCCAAAGGGGTTTAAAATCTTGATGTGCTTCCCCTTTTTTTAAACACCAAAAGGGGGTTCTTTTTAAAGGTAATGTTAAACCCTACTAATGCATTTATTTTTAATGCTCCAAAAATAATAGAATTATATTTACAAACTTTTATTAAGGGTTTTATTATCATTTTAATGGTTTTTTTTCATTGGTAATGGTGGGGTAAACGGGTTTTGGAGAAAATTTTTTGTGGGTGAAAACATTGGGTTTTTTGATTCATTAAAGGGGTATTAACTTTTGGGGTTGCAAAAAGTGAAAAAAAATCGCTCAAACGAAATTTATATTTAAACACTTGGGGTTTCTAAAAATTGGCCAAAAAATTTTAATTCCCTTGCCCAAGGTAGTAACTTTACCACATCTGTGGTTTTAAAAGGGGGCCCCCAATTCCGGACCAACCATCTGAGTTAAAAAATTCCAACAGCCTCCTGACAAAAACCTTTTTTTTTTACCATTTAAGGGCCCTTTATTTGTTTTTGGGGTAAATTTCCCTCTAAGTCCCTTTGGGGTTTGGGAGAACCTTCTTTAGTACCCCGAAAACCCCCCTCTTTAATTTTCCAGGTCCCATCTTCTTGTTAAATTGGCCCCGGGGCCAATTTTTTTTGTTGGTTAAAAACCCCAGCCCCTGACCTAGTGGCGGTAAGCCTTTTTCATCAATCAGATTCAGCGATCAAGCCTCTTCCTTACCCAATTTTGATTCCAGTTTGGGTGAGGGTTTTGACAGGGTTTTTGAATGAAAGGTATTTCAATTAAAAACTGTAACCACTTTTTTTACCAAATTACCAATGAGGGAAAGGGGGGGGCTTCCCCGTAGATGTTCTTATTGAAGTCCTATAAAGGCCTTTAGAGCAAAAATAACCCTTTCATTCCAATCTTTGTAATTTTTTTGTCATTTTCCCCGATGATCTTCTTTATAAATTTTTTTTGGCTGCTTCTACTTGGGGGCCGGGGCCCTTCATTTTTAGATCGGGGGAGGGAGGTTTTAATTTCTGGGTTTATGTTGGGAAATTTTTTGACATAAACCTGTTTTCGTTTGTTGTTGAGATTGGGACCATTGTTTGGGGGATTTATAAACTCAGGAAATCCATATCGGGGCCCAAAAAAGTCCTTTTTTAATAAAGGGGGGACTTTACTCCCCTTTTTTTTGACATTTTTGGGATATTTTATGGGAAACTTTAAACCCCCTTTTTGGGGAAGTAATCAAAACGGGTTTTCCATATGAACCGTGGGGCCCTTAAAAATGGGGTGTCGGGGGTTTATTTTGGGGCCTATTATGTCGATTTTCCCCACATTTAGAAAAGGCCCTGGGGCTTGATAAAAAATTTTAGCTTTTTGAGGGGGGAAGGGATTTATTTTCCGGTTTGGGGTAGACTTAACACAGAGACAAAGGGGTTGACATATTTTATGGGAAAAATTTTTTTTTCCCTGGTTCCCCAAACCCAAAAATATCTTTAACCTTTAAGGGTTTTTTTTCCGGGGTAACATGTAGGGGCCCCTTTTTAAGGGGGGCCACAAAACTCCCTCAAAGTACTTCCTTCTTAATTCGCCAAAGGGGTTCCCTTTTTGTCCCCACAATCTCCCAAAAAAGGGGGTTTTCAGATGATCTTTTGTTTGAGTATTTGACCCACTTAGTAAGAAATGGCTTGCTAACCTTTTGATTTTTTTCTTTGGTCATTCCTGCTAAACCATTTCAAAAGGGAAATTTTCTTTCTTGGGAGAAAGTCTTGATTTTCGTGATACCAAGGGGTTTTTCATCTTTTTTACTTTTTTCAAAAGGTTAAACAGTAACGGGTCGACTTTCCCATGTCTAATTTTATTTGGTTTGAACTTTTGGCACCCCCTTGTTATCTGGATCATAGATGCAGTGTAAGGGAAACGGGGATCTTGGGAAACTGATTTTTTTAGTTTCCCCAGGGGTGTAAGGGGAAAGAGGGTTTTCCTTGAATTTTTTTCGATTAACTCTGTCAAGGGTTTGAGATATGGTACCAATTTTTGGGGGTCTTTTTGTCTTTTTTTATTCCCCTTTTTTGTCTATAGTATGGAAAGAGTGACGAATCTTTCCCTATACTTCTAATTCGCGGGGGTTTCCATTGACAAAGGCCATTTTGAGGCTAAAATCACCTTTTTTTAAATTTTGCGAAAATTAAATTTTTTATAAGGGAAAAAGTAAGGGGGGCTTTGGCTGGGGAAGGGAATTTGGGGCCACTGGGGAAAAAAACAATACTGCCCTAACCCCACAAACAAAATTTCTTTGGGCGGGTCCATTTGAAAAATAGTTTCCCATTTAGCATTCTGTTTTTATCCCAAAGTCTTTTTCTACATATCTTCCACGGGCAATATATTCTCATTTGGAAAATTTTGGGCCCGTAGTTCTTGGAATTTGGGCTCGGGCAAAGGGTGTTTTTGGGTAAATTTGGGCGGGGGTTAAAGGGTTTGGGCCCTTTTTAACCAAATTCTAATTTTTTGTTGAGTGTCGAACTCCGGGGTAGGACATTTGCCACTTTTGGGGATTCTCCCTATCAGACTGGCCCTTTCCCGCCAAGAAAATTTTAAGGGGTCATTCTTTTTCACAAAAAAAATATGGTAGTAAAGGGTGTATTGCCTTAGTTCAATGCATGACCTAGATTTTAAAAAAACAACACGTCTTCTCCACCTCTGAGTACCTTTTGTTCCCCATTTTGTGAACTTCTTGCCCAGATAAAAATAGGAACGCCTCTTCCCTTTGTTTTTATTTTTTTTCTGGCCCCCAAAAAACACACAATCCCTTTGGGTTCAAGGATTTTAGTGAGGTATTTAAAAATAAGGGCTTTCCTTGCCTTGGGAACTATCAAGACCGGAGGTTTTTTAAGATAGTCTTTTTATTGTCCTTTTAAAACCTCTTTTGGGGTTTTGGGCGTCTCATTCTAAATTTTGGCGTTTCTTCAACAGATGGGAAAAAAAAAAAAATTTCCGGCATTTTCGGTTTGGGGGGTGAGATAAAACGAGCTATAAAAATTTTAATCTTCCCAGCAAGCTTTTATTCCCCTTTTTTAACGGGGCGTGGGGAAAAGGGAACTCTAATATAACCCTTTTCCTTATCAAAGGGGCAATTTTAATCCCTTCCTTGGGGTTATGACAAAACCCTAACAATTTTCCCCGTTGGACCCCGAAAAATGATTTCTCCAGGGTTTTAAATTGAGGGTGGAATTTTCTTAGTCGGGTTTAAAAAAAAATTTCCCTCAAGAATTTTTTTTATATGGCTTTCCCCCTTCTTTGGATTTGGGGTATCATTTCGTTTTACATATACTTCCCAAACCCCCTCGTTCGGTCATGTGTTTAAGTATTTGCGAATCCAAAAGGGGTCTCTGATACATTGCCCCGACGGTTTTTTTAAACCCGAAAGGGGGATGTTTTGTAACAAAAGTTTCCCCCATGTTGTGATGAAGGTTGTTTTGGTTTTTTTTCTTCAGCCATTTTTATTTGATTATATCCTGAGAAACCATCCATGAATGAGAAGAGATGGTTTCCCGCAGTGTTGTCTACTAGAACATCAATATGAGGTAGGGGAAGTTATCCTTTGGCATGCTTGGTTTAAGTCCCGGAAGTCTACGCATACGCGTACTTTCCATTCTTTTTCATAACGGGGACTATATTTGCTACCCATTCTGGGTAGTCAAATACTTCAATGAACCCTACTTCTAGCAGTTTCTTGACTTCTTCCTTAATCTTTAACAAGATGTCAGGCCTAAATCTTCTCAGTTTTTGTCTTTTAGGTTTGACATCTTCCCTTGTGGGAAGCTTATGAACCGCTATTGATTGGTCTAATAGCCCTGGCATGTTACCATATGACCAGGCAAACACATCTGCATATTCCGTTAATAGCTCGGTTACCTCACATTTTTGCTCGGCACCTCAAACTGGTCCCGATTTTGAGGTTCTTAGGGTTTTCCATGCTTCCTAGATTTACTGTCTCTACAGGCTCGTCGATCGAGAAATTCCGCTTTGTTCATGTTTTTGCCAATTTCTTGTATTATTTCGTGGTCTAGAATATCGCTTTCAACAACTAACCCAGCAGCGCTGGAAACGATATCAGCGTTTTTACTTTCTACCTGTGCGAAATATCCCTGATGTTCGATGGTAGGAGATCTGAATAACATAAAAGTGAAAGCATATATATAAGAAGAAAACAAACTATAATTGAATTTGATAAAGAGTCTTAATAAAATTTTCTTAATATTTTTTCTCTACTTTTGAGGCTAACCTAGCGATATTGATTGGATAAACAAAACCAATTGATCAGAGCCGGTGCGGTTGACGTGCGGGGATTGACTTCCTTTGCTGTCGTCCTTTCGTTTATCCCAAAGCCTCTGAATGATGTTTGCTTTCGGATAGATTGTTTGGAGATGTGTGGGAAGCACATTTGGGTGTCGATTGGCTTTTCCATCATTCTGCCTTTGACACCTCTTTCTTGTGGCTTCTTCTACGGCCGTAGGAAACTACCCCAGTCCAAACGTCCCGTGCTGCCTCTTTTAAACTGATGGCCCTCCCCTTGATGGACACCATGTTCACTTCTTGAAAATCTGCAGCGCTCAGGTCTCTGAAACCTTCTTCCCCAATATAAGGTATGGTAGTCTCTTTGTATATCGTAATCCTATTGCCCAAATAACTGTGACTATCTGCTCTCTTGCAATGACTTGACCCCTATTGGTGGAGACTAGAGAAGATGGCTCCCCATAGCAGTATCCAAGGTCGTCCCAAAAGCAAGGTTGAAAGACCTTGGGATGTCAGGACCTAGAAAGCGATGTGGAATACTTGTGGACCAATTTCTACTGGTAGGTTTCACTTCCCCCACAATGCTCTTTTTTATCCGTCGAAAGCTCTGACCACCGTGGAGCTAAGTTTTTATGTGCTTGGGAATTGACCCCACAACCAAGTCAGCAGTTGCCAATGGGCAAACGGTGAGATGAATCCATTGCGATGAGTACCAGGAGACAATGGTGTCATTGCACCTAACCCACTATGAAAAATGGTTTGGTATGTTGGTCTCCCTCCTCACTACCTAGCTCTTCTGGAGAGAAAGATATATGGTCCATTTGTAAAATTGGGAGTCTGCCACGTGACCTATTTTGTCTGTAGCATGACCTCGGACCTGAATCTGTTTAGCACTTTAAAGAGTGCTTCCCTGTGGGGCTCAGATGTTGTGAGAAGGCCCATGAGTGATATCTTGCTGGAACTTTATTAATTGATTCATGATCTTGTATTCACTCGCCTTGACCATCTTTGTAATGCAAGCGGTCCCGCCTTCCTCTTTTTCTCCTTTCTCCACATTGGGTTCTTTCAGTCGGGCCTTTAAACTTTGGATCGTATAAGCTCCCAGAGCGGTTGATGCCTCTCACCATAGGAGGTCCGCTTGTTCGAGGGCTCGATAGTTGAACGGTGCAGCTTAAATTCTCTGCCCTATCGGGATATTGAAAAACAAATCTTTTTCTTGGGAATTTGTACACTCAGCTGATTGTCCTCATAGCAACTGTATAACCCTGGGCTTCTGATGAGAGATGATCATGTTGATAGTCTTCACCCTCTCCCTTTGACGGGTTGTCCTTCTTTCTCAAATTCTGTCCCCATCCACTAGGCGGCCCCTAGCTTAGTCGGGGTTATAAGAATAAATTATTCAATACTGAAATCTCCCGTGTGATTCGCCTAAGTGCCCAACCGTTAGGTCTCCAGCTAACCACCTATTTTTAATGTGTCCTTTGATGCTTCTTCTGGAGCTTGATGGATAGCATCTTCTACTGCTCCGTCGTATTCTGCTTAGGGCTTCTTGGAATCGACTCCTCAAATGTGATCATATTAAAATGTGGGCTTGTGATTGGGCAGTGGATTGGTGTTGACATTGGTTTTTTTTTGGTGGTATTCAAAAATCCAGCTGTATGATTTCATGCATCAATTAAGTCTTGGATTTTATGTGCCGGAGCCTCAGTACCTATCTGTAGAAATGCCCCTTCTTGTCCCATATGGTAGTCACACTTGAGGCTTGAGTCGAAATTCATTGGGCCTGTACCGGTCATTGGGGAGCTCGAAACTAATCAAGTTGTCTGCCCTTAACCGAGCGAAGACCAGACTGAGCGGTATGGTGATTGGAGTGAACTGCCTTAAGGGCCTTGGCGGCCTGGGCGTGACCTGTCATGTTTGTTTGGCTGGGGTAATCCGTGGTCTGGAATGTCACACACGAGTCCCAGATTTTTCATGCGTTACCGAGGGACCCGAGCTGATAGAGGACTCTTTAGCTCTGTATCCTCTAAAGGCCTTTGTGTCGGTGTGACCCTAGGAGGCCTCCATTGGTTTGGAGTTTTGCCGGTGGTGATGGCATTCTCAATCCTGCATCCCGTACAGCCACTACCTCTGCAAACTGGATGAGGTCTGGCCCTACCAGTAAGAAAAGTAGTCTTGTCTAGGGTATTGACAAATATGGATGTCAATTCCTTCTCAGATATCGGGATTGCTACCCTGGCGGCCTAGGCTACTCCAGCGCTGAGCATACTCCTTGAATGCCAGCAAGCCTTTTTCAGAGACTCCCCCGGGTTGATTACAGATGGGGTGACTTTGATATTGAACTTATATTGGTCATAAAAACCCCGGGCTAGCTCTCCTAGGTATTGACAATTTTGAAGTCCAGGTGGGCATTACAGTGCAGGGCCTGTGAGGCTGTCTTGGAATGTCTGGAGCATGACTGGTCGTATTGAGCAATACTTGCTCATTTTTCCCGAGCATATAGCCTGGGTATACATTTTGTGCAGCCGGTCCCATCATACTTTTTGCGAACTCTGGGGTCTTGAACTTCTCTGGGTATAACCTTTTGCCCCTATATGTTGTGGCAGATATAGTGATTCTGGCTTGTTCAAAACCATCCGGCCCTCAATTTTTTCATCTGTCCATGGACAACTGGAAGAGTCGCTTCTCCATCTCCTTCTTCCTCTCTTCCATTTCCCTTTTACCAGTCATCGGAGGATCGCCCTAGTTGACCTTCGTCTCATATTCGAAGGCCAGGTTAAGGTTGGAATGATCTCTCATATTTCGGAGGTGTCCCTCCACTGCCTTCCCTTTCTGGCCCTGAATACCTTCCTGGTTGGCTGAGTGTTGCGCAGGAGGCCGAGCTTCAGTTAAGAGGTGAACCTGGCATGGCCAATTGTTGGAACTGTTTGTTCTAGGGACATGATCCTGGAGTCCGAGGCAGCTCAGCATTGGTGTTGTTGGCGGTTGTCGCTGCTATTGGGCACATTTTTTGTTCTTGACCAGGTGAGAATTGGACATCTGGGAGGGTTCAGTTGCTGGAGCTATCTTGATACATTAGGCGCCAAGCATTTGTTTTTATTTTAGTGTGATGTAAGCAAAATGATAATGCATGGGAGGTGTCACGTGGATCCTAAAAATAAAAGAGGGTTGACAAATTGATTGACACATAGTAAAATTGAAACTTTACTTTTATTAATATTGAAAATTTTAGGAGTTCGATAATCAAAATAAAAGATTAACAATAATGATCCTATTTCCTAGCTCTTTAGTCTTACTGTGTGGAGGCTCAGACTTCCTATTGATGACTGCTCTAATAATATTTGACTTTGGCTTAGTCTTCCTCTCAATTGTGGCTCCAAGGGCCTTTTCCTTTGGTCGGAATTCTTTGAAACCTCCCACCAGATGTCTTTCTATAATCCTGTAGCTCAAAGTATACCTCCATACGGGCCTGACCTGGTCTAGGTATACTTTCTATCTCTGGATTGATCTTGTCTGGTCTTGGTTGTTACGTCTGGAACCTGTATGCTCTTTCCCCACTTGTCGGTATAGCTGGCGGAATATCCAACTCTCTGGTGGCTCGATGTTTTCCCCACTTCGCCATCTAACTCCCATGAGGTCCACATTCGGGCTTTTCAATCTGGCTTCCCAAAGTGCTTTGACCTCTGCCAGCTTAGCCAAACTTCTTCTTCTCGGCTACCAACAGTTTCGGATCTTAGTACTTAAAGGTGACTGCTTTTCCAACAAGGTCCCGATAAACTATATCTTGATGGTACGCAAACTGCAGCACTAAGTTGGGGTGATATCCAATACATCTGCTAATTCCGATTAAAGGTACTGCAGGTCAAGATATTTTTTGTCACAGCAGTCTCCACCGGCTGTCCACAAATATCCTCGACACTGAATCTCACGTACCTTTACATAATTGTGGCTATAAGGTCGTCGGGTAGCTTCACCTTTTCTAACATGAACCTAACGAGATCCACCTGCTGGGCTAAGGTTATCTTGGACCATGTTCAGCTCGAGCACTTAAGGTGGCTTACAAACCATATCAAGCAGAAGGTTTGAGGCTTGAGCGAAAGATCCCATGGCCTTTCTCTTGAGGAAATTCAAGTCCGATCTGTTCAAAACCAGTAGAGTCCAGGATGTAAGACTTCCCCTCCAGAAATGGTCACTAGCCTCTGCAACCCGGTAGTGAATATAGAAGGTCCCTGTGGGGAAACAGTAGGTAAGCGAAGGCTTTCAAGATGAAAGTGTTCGACACCTTCTCTGTCCTGTAAGTTTTGGGGTTCCCCACACAGTATGTCCCTTCCTATCTCCCAATGTCCTCTCCGGGCGATGAACCCAGGCTTCTAAATCATCCATACATATGCAATAACCATTACCAGTTTGCCCAGGCATTGTTGACTGCTGTCTTAACGGATGCCTAATAATTTGTGCTGAAGGTACCGCTAGCCCGGCCTCAAGGTCTGGTGCGTAGAATTGATCAGTCGATGCTGGGCCTGTAGCAACTTGTATACTCCTCCAGGGTATGGGTGATCTCTGCGCATCGATACAGAAAGCAGGCGGGCTTTCGATTTCCCATAATTGGGAGCATGTCCCAGACTAAAGGCAAATTCAACTCTATCTTTGTCAGTGAGAGATGGAGCCGATCTTTTGCTGATGAAGGCTTGCTCCTCTGGGTTGTATCAAGGTAAACCAATGGTCCAATACCAACTTTGGGTCCAAAAGGTTTGTACACCCGAATTCTTGCTGAGTGATAGCGGTTGACTGCGGTGCTAGCCCATCTATTAACAATAAGTCAATGGCCTAATTACAAACAGAACTCTATGAAAACAATTACAGGGAAATAGCTTTGAACTCCAAAATAAAACCACAAACCATACATTGTCATCAATTGTCAACCCCTTATGGATGCTATGTATGCAAGTAGGTTGTTTCTAATTGTCCCCAAGCTCTAATAGCCTTCCCGCATTCTCGGAGAAATGAATCTCAGCCATACGAATCATTGGGTGGGGTAGCCTAATCGGTCCTGAAAACGTGATCGACATCACTTCGCCCGAAACTACACAATGGCTCCCCGACTTAGGTTTCTATGACGGTCCGGGTTCGACCGCATCTTATTCACACAAACTTATGCATGCAAACCCCCACAGTAACGAAACTAAAATCTAACCTAATCCAAAAAGTTAGTAACAGATAATAATTGGAAACTTAAAAAGGAACAAATTGAGGAATATTCAGGTGGCTAGCCTACTGGAAAGGTTCCGCTAGCGGAGTCGCCATCCTGTTCGAGTCTAATTTTTTTAATTCCCATTCCTAATCCGATCTAGACTAGACCTATGCAAATCATGCTAATGTAGATCCTCGACTTGAATTAAGAATTTCGTTCGATTTTGGAGTTGCCACCTAAACTTTGTTGGGGAAATATTAATTAATACTAAAGGAGCGGATTAGTCTTAATTTGAACCACTAGTCGTCGTGATTTCCTCTTCTCGTTTTTGGAAAAAAGGAAAAGGGAAAACCAGAGTTTCTAAGTCCGGAGGTTAACCTATAAACCTTAAACGGTTCCAACAAGTTCTCCTAAAAATTGTTCACTATCTAGAAATGTCTTTTATTTTGTTTCTGATAACTTTTTTATTACGTTTTTTTATTATCTAAAAAATGATTTTTTATTTCAGTTGTATAGGTTGACCCCAAAAGGGTGCCTACGTACACTCTAGTCAGTGATCAAACAAGCCGTAGTTATCGCTTTTTTACCCGAAAACTTTAAGTGTGTTTTTAATATAAGTTTTTTGAGAATTTTAATTTTGAAATCTCTTTGCTTTATGTTTTTACTGTTTTTGGGATTTTCTAAAAAAATCAAAGCCTAAGCTTTGATCCTGATTTTTGAATAATGATTTTTTAGGAAAAACATCAATTTTGGAGTTTATTTTGAAGAAAAGGATTTTTTTCTTAAGTGCTAAACTTAATTTTTTCCCTATTTTTATAATTTTTAATTTTATTAATATTTTATTTTCGTAATTTTTTTATTATAATTGTAATTTTTATGATTTTTTTATTTATTTTTTTTTTTCGATTTTTTTATCCCGTATTCTTCTACAATTTATAATTTTAAGAGTTTTCATGATTTTATAATTTTTTATTATTTTTTATGGTTTTTTTTTTATTTTTATATAATTTTCCTGTTAAAACTTAATCTTAAACTATTATATGTCCTATTTTAAAACCTAAAGTATTATTATTAATTTTTCTAATATTTATATTATTTTCTACATTATTTTTTTTATTTTTTTTATTATAAATCCTAAAAAATCTAATTTCTAACATTTTTCCTATTTATGAAAACATAAATAAATAAATAAATAAGTAAATAACTAACAAATAAATAAATGAACAACAAAATAAAAATAATCGAATAAATAAACAACATAAATAAATTGGAAAATCCAGAAAATCCCGACTTACCTGGATCTGTTCGGTACGTGGGGTCGGTCGAATCGAGTCGGGTCGGATCGGGTCCGACACGGCGACAGGGAGTGCTCGTTCACGGTGTTTCCCGGCGGCCTTTTTGCAACGGGGTGAGATGTCGAATCCTAGCTTCTCGAGGGTATGAATCCAATGGTGGCGGTGGTTCGCTGCTCAAGAACGTCTCCCTTGTGGTGGCTCGGCCTCCGATCGGTGATCGCGATTTTGGGTTTCCCTTCCGATGCTTCTGATTTGCTCTCTTTTCTCACTTCCTCTCAATTGTGACTGGGCCTTGCTCCTCCCTTCGATTTCTATTTATAGGCACTTTGAAACCGAATTGGATAAGCTCGGATTTCCTTCGAATCGAATCTAATCGGATTTTTCGATTAAAAAAACTACTCCCGATTTGTGTAAATCCATCAATTTTGTTTGCGATTTTGATTCCAATTAGATGATTTTTTATCTCATTTCTTTGAAGATCTGTTGGATTTGAGTAAAAAATCGAATCCACAAAAGGCCAAAATGCGAATTTTTCTTTCGTTGGCATCTCGTACTTGAGGTAGAAGACATAAGCGCGTGCCAGCATTGCGTTCCTCCAGCCAATCATGCAGCCCACGTGTCCTAATAAGTAAGAAAAAAAAACTCAAAACGCGAAAACTGCTTCCCCTCCGCGAATTCGAACCTGCTACCTGAGCCCCTCCTCCCCTGCGCGCAACGCTTACCCGTGGTTCGTACTAGTTTGGCTATCCCATTTTCCTGATTTTTTCTAATTTTGCAAATTGCATATATGCAATGCCAATTTTTTTATTTTATTTTGTATTTTTTGAAATTTCAAAAATTTGCAAAAATTATTTACTATTTATTATTGCCATTTCTGAAATCATTTTTTTCAAAATTGATGTGTTTTCCCTATTTATTTTTATTTTTTTTGAATTATTTTATTATTTATTGCTAGAATTAAAGAAATTAAAAAAAAATAGAAAAAAATTATGAATTGATTATAGTGATTATTATTCATTCCTAGGGCAAAAAATGGGTGTCTACAAGTAAATAATAATTGAGATGTTTTTTGTGATGTAGTTTCTATAGATTTGTCACTCATTATTAGGAAGCCCAAGACTGTTTGTCATTTATGATAGGTACAGGAATCCCGTATTCAATTTCAAGGCATGGTTAACTATTTCTTTATTTATTTTTCTATAATTCCAAAAGAAGTCTGACAAGAGCAACCTGCATTTATTAAAAATACAAATAAGTAAGTACCTTATACTATCTATTATTACTAGGGAAATCTTGGTACAGAGGGAATCTAAATTGAGGATAGATCTTTTTTTAAACCCCACAATAATGATAGAAATCATTGAACAAAATCAAGAGTAAAGGACAAGCTAGTTTAAATACAAGCTGAGCTAGAGCAAATTTGACCTATGAAATGGCCAATTAACGAGCTATCCTAGATGCAGAACCAAGGGAAGTCACCACTTTTGAAACTTAGTTGCTCCGAAATTGGCCTTAGGACAGTTCCATGGTATACACAAGCCAATTGGCTCTTTTTTTCCTTCCTTTCCTCATTTTATGTTATTTGGTTACTATTTTAATTAGTTAATTAGTTATGTTTTAGTTATCTTAATTTACATATCCTTTTTTTCTTCTATTAGTTTCCCTTTATGTTAAGGGTTTCCTTTGGTTTTATTATGATTCCTAAAAGTAAACAAGTTATGAAAGGGTCATCAATTAAGATTTAGGCAACATTGGTTTGAAAAACCAAACCAGCACAAGAAGAATAAGATAACAAACTCTAAAAAACAAAAAGAGTAATACCATACAATTTTTTTGTACCATATTTATTTGATGTGTACAATACCAACATTTGTGATGACATGGAATTATTTTTTACATCAATATGAGAAAACAACAAAAGAAATCCGACATGGACATAATAACAAAAAGAAATGATGAAGATATAAAATAATCTTTTTAGGTTTTTTAAAAAATTTATTTATTATGACTCAATGAAATAGATTTTATTGTATCGAAGGTATTAACATTTTTTTTTTGGATACTTGAAAAAAAGCATATAATTTGTACATCTAAAATATGATATAAAAAATTAAACTTTCACTGAGTAAAAACACAATAATCCTTATCCTACTTTAATATATCATATTTAGTGCAGAGAAACTTTGTATATAAAATAGTATACATCAACAAAATCCCATATTCAATACTGTGCACATCAAACAGGGTCAAAGGGTTGTACCATCCAAATTCCTCTTTTAATGTTCAGTACTGTAATTTAAACATTACTTAAGGTATCGTTTTGGCTGTAAAAAATATGTTGTACTAGATAAAAAAAATAAAGTCATTTATTTTGGTTTTTGCATATTTTTTTGTTTACGGACTTAAAATGATTCTAAAGGTACTGAACAAAATAACCTTATTTTTTATACCATCAAAATATCGATATAAAAAACAAATTCACAACATAAAAACACAAAAATTCCTATTAGTACTTTGTACTATCTAGTATTGTAATCTAAAACACTACCTAAGATAAACAATACAACTTTTTTAGGTATTGCTAGTACCTTAGGTCCTTTTTTCCTAAGTGGAACTTAGTTCACTATCAAATCAAATAAAGGACAAATTTTGTCTAGTTTAATACTATGAAAGAATGGCAACTAAATGTTATCTTATTTATCTCTCAATACTTCCTTATCTTTAAGACTTTTTGAATATTAGTAACCTATTTCTTCTTTATTCACAATCATGATCTCATCAATCTAAACCTAGATTGTGGTAAATCAATTGGCTAAACAAATTGTCCATGACATCAAATCTTTTGTGATACATTACATTATTGAGCCAACGAAATTTATTTTTAGGACTTCTACACAAACTTTACAATAAGGTCACAAAAAGTGTACACAAAGTCCACCTAGAAGTTTTGTTTCCTAAATAGAGCTTATAGAAACTATATTTTTCAATAGATATAAGTTTTAACATATAGCTTATTAATTTATATCAGAAACTTGAAATTCAACTTTGAGATATAATATAGACCATAGAGATAAATTTTTTGACTAATACAATTAATAACTTGGAAATAAAAGTGCATCGAAGGGGTATGATAATTTCACTATGCATGTAAGAAATTTAATGGATAACACAAATACAAATATATTATTATAATAATTAAGCACAAGTAAAATATGCTGAGAAAGAGCTATATTTGGTTTGTTCAAAATTTGTTGGTAATCATGCATGTACTATTAGATAATTTAAGTCCATGAGTCATTTAGTCATTTTATGAGAAAGGCACACCTAGATATCACCACCAATTGGGACCATTATAAATTTATGAAGAAGACCACAATTGCATTATTTTAGCAACTAGAAAAAAAAAAAACTTAAACTTAGAAAGAGACAGACATCAAAAAAGCAATGAAATTAGAACTTTTTAGAAAGTATTTTAACGATTTTTACTAGGAGATTAGAGTAATAATGTTTGAGACCAAACTCGAGGCTACAAAATAACAAGCCACTATGAACCTACAAGATAGAACAGCCAAGGGATTTTGGTCTACACATTTGGCAAACTGGTTTTACATTTGTTTTTTGTAGTAACTTTCCCAATTTTCTAAAAATAGTAATTAAAAAAAATTATTTTTCGAAAATTTAATCCTATATCATAATGCATTTTAATTTAATATTTTGTTTTGATGAAATAAATTTAGAGTTGCGGTATTTCTTAACATACTCCCTATTGTTGACAAAATTAATTAATATTTAAAACATCATATGATGTTCTTTAAAGCTAGATTTTCATTATAGCTCTCTAATACTATATTTATAAATATGAAAGGAGTTTTCAAGAAACTAAAAGTTTGATATTGTAATGCTAAGATTTCCCGATTGTGGTTGCGATCATCTTGTGAAATAGGAAAGCATAGGCTATGGGGGGTGTTGAAGAATGTTCTAGTGTGGCCACTCCAATACTTTAAGTTTAGCACAAGTGTTTTTGAAAGCGAATAGAATACAAATTATCAAAGATGTGAAAAGTGGGATTCTTTACCATGCAGTCTCATCCCCTATAGATTAAGCTATCTTTTGGCAAGTGTATTTATAAGGGATGAAGATTATGTTATCTTTGGCTAAAAGATTTAATGATCCCAATATCTTCTTCAAAATTTTAGGATAGGAATATATTATCAGATCTTTTCTCATATGTTTATGTCTCTTCACATTCCATATTTGGTATTCTTCATTGAATGTAAAGCACCTTAGTCTTGAGTAAACTGGTGTAGGCAAAGGCTTCTAGGTTGTACAGTTTACTAAGTTTGGTCTGATCTTTGTTGATTGACACTAATTTCAAAAAGCTTTGACCATGATCCAAGAGCTTAGGTTTCATCATTTGAAGTTCAATTAAAGCTAAACAAGTCAAATTGGGCTTAGGGTCCAAGAAGCCCAAAATGCCCATCAACACACTTGCCTCCCCACTCTCATTAGTGATAGTAATGAGAGTTGAAGAGAAGAAGTGCCCCCAAGCCTTAAAGGGTAAGCTGGTGTAACTTAGGGACAAACGTAATTTAAAATGGTGACTCATCATTGTAATTTTTGACTTGCTTTTCTAACTTAGCATTATGTGTTTCAATTATTATGGAGTGGTCAAGCAGGCAGATTTCCCAAGTTAGGCTTTCACTTGTGCTAAAGTGCTAAGGAGTGTGCACACGCACACCTATGTAAAACAATTTAGGTTGGAAATTCAAGGGTGAAGCCAAGAAAGTAATTTGTAGAGCATTGTTGTGCTCTTACTCCTTGTGCCGAGCTAAAAGGGAAATAGTCCCTTAAAATGGTTAGGTATGCACTCTATCTCTTGAGTGGTGTGAAATTTGAAGAGCCAATGCTTCTTGAAGAAGCTTTAATTCGATTTGTCTTTAAACACTTAAATGTAGCGAAATTTAATGCCATGGAAATTGTTAGATCTCATAGGATAAGGCCCTGCACAAGCTAAGTAAACTTGCTAAATTTGTGCCACATGGTATCCAAATGTAGGACACATGTCGAAATCGAGTTAAAGGGTGTCCCAATCAGCCTTTTCACAACTGCTCTTCTTTGGGTCATGCCTATGCCTATATAAACCTCAACTTTGGCAATTTTACTTTTTTAATCTCTTTCTTCAACTCAAATTCCCATTTGTTCTTTTTTCCCTCTACCATTCTTCGATTTCACCCCCATTTTCTTTCGTTATTCATATTAACTTCCAACTTTTGATTTGTTTAATCACTTAAACCAAGTAGGTTATTGTTTCAAATTTCTTCTTCCCATACAATCTATGATCAAGATAGTGAGGTGAGAGCCACTCTTCCCCCAGCAGTGGTGAAAGAGATTTTTCTACGGGACATTAGCTAGGCTAAGACATTAAGTGATGGATTAAGAGGGATGTCGACTTTCCAACTTTTGATGTGTTTATCACTTGAACCAAGTATGGTTATTGTTTCTATTTCTTCTTCCCATACAATGTATGATCAAGATAGCAAGGGGGAGCCCCCTCTTCCCCAGTGATGGTGGAAGAGTTTTTTAATGGGCTTTTAGGTACTAAATAAGACATTAAGTGATGGATTAAAAAGGGATATCGATATCATGGTAGTCAAAAACTCAAATCCCTAAGGAATATGTATATTGATGATGGTGAAGAAGCCGACCATGTGGCCTCTATACTCATTGTTAAAGAAGGAACACTCTAAATGGGGTATTTAAAGTACCCTAATGTATGAGGAGCTAGTGATTTTAAGAAAGTGTTTCCATCTATGTCCTTAAGAGTGGAAGTTTGGAAAACCTTAGGTTGATAATTGTGTGGTTTTAACAGTTTGGCATCGATTTTCTTATACCTAAAGCACCTTAAGTTTAGGCTTAGAGCTCCTTTTTTCTAACTTCCAAGAGTTCTTCACATACCACTAAATGTCCCCAACTTAGCTCTTTCGAATGCATGCAAGCATTTGGTTGCGTTTAAAAAGCCATGTGTGACCACTTATAACTAAAGGCAACTCTAAAATTTTTAAAGTATTTCTATAACCTGAAGAAGTCCCAAAAAACAACTAGTGTTACCTATCTAGTTAACCAAGTTAAAGCTGTTGGGTAGGTTATACTCTTTAAACCCCCTGTGTGGGAAAAGAAATTCCTAATGGTCCATATCTAAGTCTAACCCAGACTTTTGGATAGATTGAATTAAGTGAATAAGGACTTTGAGGGTCTATGCTTTTGGGCCTACCGGATAAGTCTATAATAGAGGAATATTGTTGAGCTTCATAGGAGGTTAAGAACTTATTAGCATGCCTTAAGGTTGTTTTATGAATACCTCAAGATAGCAAGATCTCGAAGAACATGACACATGAAGAAAAGGAGGTATGCTCATTGTCTTTGCTATGCTAAAGTGGGCTTACCAGGGAGAAGTTTTTCATTAGTTTTGTTAGGGGAATGGAAGGGCTACGTAAAAAGCTCATGTTCAGCACATTTTTTCTTATAAACCTCCCTATTATATTTTATTAACTTGTTTCCCCATCTATTGCAAACCTGTAGCTTCAAGGGAAACAAAAACCCCTAAAGAGCCCTTTTTGCTAGGGACAAGGTAGCCTGGTGAGTAAGAAGAGAAAGAGGATAAACCCCCTTTAGTTGTTACACAAAGAGGGCTCCTCTAAATAAGACCTTAGGAGGTGCCCTTAATGATCAAAGATGAGGAGACACAAGCCCTTGCCTCTTAACATGCTAGTGACCCTTAAGTAAGGCAAAGGTTTAAGGGGAAGATTGTTAAGGGGGGCGATTAAACCCTTTAGGAAGAGGCCCCACAATGAGGCATTCAGTAGGAGGCCCGAAGTGGCTCGGAATGAGATGGTATAGTTAGACGCCAAGTTTGAGTCTACCGATCAACTTGTCCATTGCAGGGTACCAAGTTGATCTTGTTGACAAAAGAAAAGGCTAAAAAGAAAGCATCCTCAACTATCATGCTCCTACTCTCTATCAAGGGCAGAAGTACTTCATTTAGATGTTACGCTTGGAGACGGAGAATGAGCTAGGAGAGCTTGAGGGGATCAATTGTCTGAAGGGATGAAGCCACCTTGCATTTTCCTATTATTGAGTTCAACTAACTCTTATTCTTCCAATTGGTAGTTCAACCCACATATGATGAAGGTGTTTGATGTTATGGGTGCTAAAGTCAAGCAAGTAGGGGACCTTCGATTTGAACACGAGATCCTTGTTTCTAAGCATTGAAGGCTTTTTATGGAGGATGCACAAACTTTCTAATGATGTGGCCGTGCCATCGTAGAAGGCTTGGGAGGCTAAGGAAGTAGCCATTAGTATCTAAGAAGAAGCCCAATGTAGATTGTCAAGGTTAATGAGCTCCACAAGCAAACATAAGCTAAAGTCAATGCATTGAAGGTTGAGGTGGAGATGGAGATTAGGGCCAATGTTGACCTTGTTACCAATGTTAGCAAGTTAGAGAGATGTAACAAAGACCTCTTTATCAAAGTGAAGAAGCTTGCCAACCTATTAGATGGAACTAACAAACTACTCAAAAACTAGGGAGCAAGCTATGCAAAGAAGGAGAGAAGCCTTTGCGAGGAGATCTAACAACTTCACTTGGTGTTGATCAAGATAGGGCTCACCTCTTAAAGTTGAGAGCAACACTACTATTGGGGTAGATAAAGCAACATTGGAGAAGGAGGATTCAACAACATAATGGCTAGTAAAGAGTGAGCCAACCTCTAAGAGCAAAAATTGATGTAAGGGGTTTGGACCAATTAGGTTGGAGATCCTAAAAGTACACTCCAAGTACGACCTTAGTTGTCTATCCTTCTGTGATGGTCTAGAGGCATTAAATGGCAATCAAAGAAGAGGAAGATGCCTAAGATGAGCTTTTTAGAGAAGAGGTATTGCAAGGTTAAAGCTAAGGAAAAATGGAAGGCTATAGTAGAGAGCAAGGCAATGGTAAAGAACAAGGCTAAGTTGTATACATCCCTCTTCCACCAAGCATTAATCTACCTAAAGACGACTTACCTCCTTCTAATCATACTTCAATCGTGCAAGCCATTATTTCTCAAGCAAATGAAGTATTTAAGTCTCTTTTGAAACCTTAGTGCCCCACTTGAGACTCTTTGTGTAATCAAGAGTCCATTTGTTTAGGTATTAGCAGGAACTTCATGCCATCAAGAGTCTATTTACCTTGATGAGTTAGGACTTGAATGTTTGTAGGATTCCATTCACCTCAAGGAGAGGTTGGGACTTAAAACTTTAATCAATATAATTTACAAGTATAAATGTAAAGGATAAACAAAGTCTTAATTTGTAAATAAAATTTTCATTACATTATAAGTATTACATGAGCTCATCATAACTTAATTGAAATAAAGCCTTAAGTTAGTAGCATTTCAAGTTCAGGGTATGAGATGACCATCTAGTCTCTCTAATCTATAAGCTCCATTATGTCTTCTCTTATCTTAGTTGGGGCTTCCCAGTTATGTACAAGCTTTCCTTGTTCTTCTTAAGATTCAGTAGCCTTTAACTTTCTACACACTAATCTCTAGATCAAAAGACCTTATGCTTAACCTTCTATTATAGTAGGGGTAGCCCTATGTTGTTAAGCCACTACTCAAGCTCTAGCTATATCCCGAATCTCTTAAATGGTGTGAAGGTTGGCTTAGAGTCCAATCTAGCTAGCCATCACATCGGAACCTTAAGTTTGATGCTGGGAATTTTTAGCTCAATAAGTAGGACACCTTTAAGCTAAATGCGAGTTAAAATAGGGTTTCTCCAATGGAGGTCCTATTGTAGCTTCTAACCCCAATAGGATGGTTAGGAGCTCATCAGCCTACTTGCCTTTTGCCTATCTGCTCATCTCTTGAGACTATTGAGCATTATTTTGTTTATTAACTTGACATGTCCATTGGATTGAAGGTGAGCGGTCGAGGTGTAATGATGATATTGTGCTTCTTGTAAAAGTCCTTAAACTTCTGGCTATTAATTGATTTTTCATTAGTTGAGAATGTAAAAGTTGTCATAACCTACTTAAGATTGATTGAAGACAAAGGCTTCATGTTCTTTTTGATAATCTTAGCCATCACCTCAACCTCTACCTACCTTGTGAAGTAATCAATAGCTATTAAAGTATTATTGTGACATAAGGCTTTAAAGGAGGAGTCTTGGATGTCAATTCTCCTTTGGGGGTAAAGGGCCAAGGATTGGAGGGATTGGAGTTTATTACTTAGTGTGTGCTTTATGGGTGCATGTTTTTAGCTTAAAGGTGCACCTTTAAACTAGTTGCTTTGAATACTCTCTCATAGTGGGTAAATAGTATCCAATTGAAGAGCTTAGATATATAATGGGTTAGCCCTTGATGTGATTACTAAATACCCTTGCATGCAGCTCTTTTATTTATACTGACCTTCTTTAGGTTGAATGCATCAAAGGAGAGGAAAAACTTAGACTTCATTTAATAAAGGTCATCAATAAGTGTGTAGTTGGCAGCTTATACATGAGTTGACTTACCACCTTTCTGTCTTCTAAGATAGTGACATGCTTCAAGTAGTCAGTATGGGTCCATCTAGCATGATTCGATTGGTGCAGGGCATATCTCCAATACCAAAAACTTGTTGGGTTTTTGATGCTTTTGTCTTTGAAAATACTCGATAAAGACCTTTTGTCCTCATTATCAAGGTCAAGAATATTGGTGGAAGCTAACTTTTTATAACTTGTTTTACCTCAAAGTTCTCAACAGGGGGATTTTAGGATACTTCAATAAGGGAAAATTCAAGGTGAGCAATATGTAAGAACTGAACATACTTGTCATTTCCTCATCCTCTACTATGTATTCTCCTTCAACTTGCTAGACGATAACTAGGAGTCTAAAAATATTTCAAGTTTCTCTACATTGATCTCTTTTGCCCAACTTGAGGCCAACAATTAATTTTTGTACTCTACCTCATTGTTACTTATTGGAAATCTAAACTTGAGAGCATAAATATTTCTATCCCAAAGTGGTCCATGTACACAAGTCTTGCTCCACTCCCCCCTTAAGTGGACAATTTGTCAACATAGAGAGTTCACACTAGTTTTGTCATTTTGGTCTGATCCTTCTTCTTTCACAGTGTATTAACAATGAAATCTACCCAAAAACATATTCTTTTATTACCTTGGGAAGGTTGATATTTTAACCCCCATATACACTAAGCTCTAATGTGTACTTCACTATCTATCCTAATTGCGCCAAAGTTTTATAGAATGTTTCATAGTAGCCTGATTTGTCAAACTATGGCTTGATGAGCTTTGAAGTAAGGTTGAAATCTTTTAGTCGAAATCACCACCACTAAGGCAATTTTCTCCACCTTGAATATCTTTCTCTAGTCCTTGAGAACAGACTGACATGAGAAATCAATCGATGCTCCTTCCTCTTAGCTTAGACCAAAAATAGGAAAGGGTTTGATCACTCACTAATAAAATACAAATACAAATCTTCTCCGATGATGGACTTTAAAAAATAGGTTGGGTTGTCAATAATAGCTCAACTTATCAAAGGATGCATGACACTAGTTAGTTTATTGGAAGTTCAAGGGGTTCTTCAAGATCTTGAAGAATGTCGAACACTTGTTAGCACTTTTGGACATAAATCTATTTATTGTTGCAATTTCCTTTTGAGTCATTAGACTTCCTTGATTGTTCTTAGGGGTTGCATGTCCAGGGCAACTTGAATTTTCTTAAGGTTTCTCCTCAATGCCATACTAGATGACCATATATCCAAGGAACTTGCTAGAGGTTGTCCCAAAGACGCACTTTTGGGAGTTAAGTTTCATGTTGTATCACCCTAAAGTATCAAATGTCCCTTATAAGTCTTAGAGATGGTCCCCAAGCTATCTACTCTTCATGATCACATTGTCTACGTAAACTTTAATGTTTTACTTGAGCTATGGTTTGAACATCTTCATCACAAGCCATTAATAGGTTTCCTTGACCTTTTTAAGGCCAATAATAGGTTCCAAATTTTGTGACCAAAGATGTGATGCACTTTATCTTCTAGTTTTATCTTAATCTGATTATAGCTTGAAAAGGCATCCATGAAGCTCAGCAATACGTGATTGAAGATGGAATCAACAAGCTAGTTGATTCTTAAGAGTGGAAAGCAGTCCATTAGGTAGGCTCTATTGATGTTGGTGTAGTATATACACATCCATCACATCCCATTGGACTTTTTTATTGGCATACAATTGGCTAGCTAGGTCAAGTAATGCTCTTCCCAAATGAAACCTACTTTGAACAACTTTTGCACTTCTTCCTTAATAGTTACCTATTTTTCTAGCGTAAAATACCTTTTCTTCTATTTGACAACCTTGGTGTTGCTATTGATATTGAGGAAGTGTGTCATGAACTTAGGGGAGATGCTTAGCATGTTAGAGTAAAGACTTTGCTATTGGACCAAAGAAAGGTGACAAGCTATTGTTTAAGCTTGGTGGGCATAGATATTCTTACCCATGTGGTCTAGTCGACACTACTATCGAGTTAGATCCCCTTAATCTCCTTAGCTAGTTCTTCCCTAAATCCCAACATTTCCTCCAGTCCACTCTCCATGATGAAGATCTTTTTAAACTTAAAACCCCTTGCAATCCTCACAATAATCATGAGGGCACATCATATTAGGGAGGTTTAGAGACCCTCAAAAGCTTCATCCGAGAATGAGATAAGGTGTCTATCCTTAGTTTTTTTGCTATGCAAGCTCTTATTTGCTACCCCCTAAGGGCATTAATGACATCCTTTTGGGGGTCCCCCAAATTTATTATTTTAAAGGGAAATTCACTAGGGGCTCGATTCTAGTGTTTATTGTTTTTTTTTGTCTTCTTCACCTCAACCTTCTTCACTTGGAGTTTTTTTGAGTAAGTTGTTTGATGAAGCAATTAGGGACTAGAAATGTGCTCTTGAAGGTATCCTCATTGAGAAAAGGTTTTCAAGAGCATTTTTGAGTTTAAAGTATTCATCTAGGGTTGTGACCTTATCTTTATGGAAGTCCTAGTACTTGTTAGAGTTTCTCCTATTTAATTACCCTGTATTCATTTTTTTTTTAGGAAAGATGCCTTTATTATGAACTTCCATGAAAAATGTCCCTCACGGGTTTTAAATTTGATGGCACATTTTTTATCCCTTAGTCATTATCTTTAGATAACCCCTTGGTTATTCTTTAAAGGGTAAGATTAACCTTTATGGTTTCCCCTTTTCCTTATCTTTTTTTTTTGTCCGAAAATAGCTTGGCAAACTCCCTTTACCTTTTAAAATTTTAAATTTTCATGGGAGGATGTTCTTTCCCAACTTACTCCTTTAAAATCTTCAAAAATTTTTTGGCAAGTTATTTGCTAAAAGATGTGAAGAAGCTGTTTGGAAAAGTTAAATGCCTTGGATGATTGTGCCAAGGTTTAAATTTCCCCTTTTTCACCCTTGGAAATTTCTAACATTACAGCATTGAAGCAAGCTAGGGGATCTCTGACAACTTGTTGGCACTTGTTTAATTAGAATTAAAGTTAAAAAATAAGTCTTTAATTGGGGGTTTACTTGCTAGGGAAAACTACTTTGGGAAATTTATGAGCTGCTTTCAAAGGGGAATGGAATTAGTTGAAGGTTCTTTACCATATTCGAGCGACCTTCCCTAATGTGCTTAAAAAATGCCTTAAAACGACTGCATTTTTTTGAATTTTATTTTTCAGGTTCATGGTTATAAAGTGGCAAAAAATAATCGTCTGAATCAACCATCTTATCGCATGTGTCAAGCTGTGGAAGTTTTACGTTAGGAGGTAAGACTTCTTCTTTGATGGCTTGGGTTAAAAAGGGGGTTTTTTGTTTGGGGAAAACAAATAAAGAGATGAACTTTCTTTTCTTTCCTTTAGGTCAAAAAGCCTTTTTTGATGTAAACATCAATTTGGTCAAAGTCCAGTCATTAAACCCGGTGGTTGGTTAGGGTCCTAACATCAAAATAACTCCCTATCTATTATTCTAAGCCACAAAAATTGACTTAGTGGGGGGCTTTGTTGTGGAGCTTCACAAAACTAAGCTTTTTTGATTTTTAAAAAAGTACCCATTTGCCATTAGTAAGGTGGCAGTGGGTTGTTTTCCCCAAAGTTCTAGTGAATGGGGGCAAATGCATTCTTTAATTTCTATCAACGTTGTTAATTTGGGGCTCAAGTTCAAACCACTTGAGCTTTTTAGCTTGGTTTTAAACCGGGCCTTTATAGCTTCATTTTGTGTAGCCAGTCTTGCAAAAAAATCTCTAGACCTAAGAAATTTTTGCGAGTCAATTTTTTGTGTGTTTAGTTTTGTTAATTGGAGGGAAATTTTCATAAACATTTTAAATTCCACAACAAAAAGGTTTCCACTGTTTCCCTTTAAATTTTTGGGTTTGTTTTGGATTTAGGGGGTTATTGTGGCTGTGGAAAGGGGCCATGAAGACGGTCCCAAAAATGTTCTCCCAAATTTTTTTGGTGGTTTTTCCCCAATCATTTGGGGCAAAGTTAAGGGGCCGGGGGGGGGGGGGTTTTGCAAAAGCTATTTTCCAACATAAATCATTTTGATTTTTAAAGGGTTAACATAAGTGTTTTAAAAGACAATAGGTGCAAAGTACCTTTACGAGGGTTGGAAAATTTGGGGAATCCTTGATCATTTAGCCTCTTTCCCCTATCCTTTTACCATGGACAAGGGATTTATGATCCAAAAGATATTGGGGGATATAAATCTTTAAACCAAGATTTTTCCTTATCTATTTAGTGTCTTCTTTGCATTCTTTACTAGTTCCCTCAGTTAGGGGCAGCCAACTCGACCATAGGCTTAGGTAAATTGGTGTGGGGGCACATGCCCCCTGGGTTTGTACCAGTTTATTGAAGTTTGATTCAACCTTTATTGGTTATGTTTTTTTGTTTAGAAAAAATTGACTGGGAAACTAAAAGGGCTTGAATTTCATCATCAAAGCTAAAATCTTAAGCCCAAAAAAATTTAAATTGGGGGCCTTAGGGGTTTTTAAGGGTTTAAAAAAGGGGCCCAAAAAAACCAATATTCATTATAATTTTTTTAAAATAAATACAACAATTTTTGAAATTTTTTTAAATAAAATTTTTTTATGAAAATATAGGGGCATGAAATTGATAAAAATTACGTTTAAACAAAAAGTTTTTAATTTAATTTTTTTGTAAAAAAATAAAAAAATGGTAATCTTGTATAAAAAATTTTTGTTTTACTAGGGCAAATTATGGTAAGGGGCAAAGTAAAAAAGGGGCGGGTTAAAACCAAAAATTTTTAATAAAGTATGAGAAAAGGGGGGCAAAAACTTTTTTTTTTTTTTTTTTTTTTATTTGCAAACACTGAAAGTATGTTTTCATTATGGACTTAGGGTTAATTTTCAGGGAAAATTAATCAAACTCTTGTATTTAATTATTATGTAAAAAAACAAAACATTTTTGGTATATAATAGGCTTAATTGGATAATTAGTAATTAGTTTAAAAAACATTAGTGTAATTATACAATTTTTAAAAATGATGTAAATTTTTAAAAATGGGTTTTAGAATTTGTTCATTTTTAGTATGAATTAATGATAGATGATTAACTATAAAGCCTTTAAATCAAACTTATTATGAAGCCATAGCAATAAAACTAATGGAATCAGAATTATAAAAAATAAAATTTGATCATCTCATTTTAAAAACCCAAATTTAATTTTAATATTTTAATGAAATTGAATGGTTCTTTTGAAAAAATGATGGTGATGATAAAAGGTTAACTAAAAACAAATAAGAAACAAAGAATTATGAAACGATAGAATTAGTCATATAAATGATTTAATGACATACCCGGGTAAGGAAGAAAAAATGATGTGGGTATAAGTATGAAAAAGGTAGGTGAATATAGATGGGAACAAATACTAGAATAAAACTTTTTTTTTTCAAGTGAGTACCCACCTGCTTTAAAATTAAACTTGTGTTTATGTAGTGGTCAGGAAAAAAAAACATAGGTTCACTCGTCTATTGTATATAGCCATAAATTTCCCCCTTGTTATAAAAAAGGGGAAGGCTTGAGTTGTTAAAGTTTATTTTCTTGATACTTACTATGAATAAAAATTTTATGGGTTTAAATTGGAAAAATGGAATTGTGTTTTTTAAACAAAAGAACTTATTCTTTCTTCCCAAAAGGGAGCTAGTTGATTAAAGTGCTTATAAAATTCAAAGTTTGACGATTTTGAGAATGAAATCTTTTATTGATTAATATATAAAATATATATTTTCCCCAAAAATGAGGACCAAAATTTTTTTTTATTAAAAGAAAAAAATTATAAAAAAAACCAGTTTCAAATTTCAAGGCATTTCTTTTTCATTAGAAGGAAATTTAAACTTCTAAAAATAAGCATTTAGATTAAAGAAGTTAAATGGGCACGAAATTAAAAGTTAATCCTTCTTTCTTTTTGGGATTTTTCCTTCCCCCATTTATTTTTTGGCCCTTTTTTTAGGGGAAAAAAATTTTTTCCCTTTAAATTTTGATTTTTAAGGTTTTTTTGCTTTCCTTGGGGGTGTTGGGGGATCTTTTTTAAAAAAGTTTTATTTAAAAAAGTTTTTTTGTTTCCCTTTTTTTTCCCGGCCTTAAGTAAAAAAAACCTTCTTTTTTCCCCCAATTCCCCAATTTTAATTTTTGCATTTGGAATTTCCCCTTTTTCTTTAATTTTTTTCCCCGCTTTAACCTAAAGGGGAATGCCCCCCTGGAAGGGAAACCCTTTTAAATTTTTTTTTATTTTTGCCCCTTTAAAAAAACCAAAAAGGGTTGAAAATTTTTTTTAAAATTTTTAATAAAGGGTAAAAATTTAAAAACCCAAAGAAAATCTTTTTCATTTCACTTTTAGTTCTTGATGATTAGATCATTAAGTCCTCTCAGTAAAAATTCTAAGTGAATAACAAATAGGATATGGGAAAGTACATCTCCTTAACATAAACCCCTTAAAGATTTGAAGAAACATGTAATATTTCCATTAATATTTAGAGAGAATCAGCAGTTGAAAAATAGTCTGACACCATGTGACGAAAGGAAGAACAAAACCCAAGACTACTTAGTGCATTCATTAAGAAAGACCAATCCACTCTATTGTAAGCCTTTTCCATGCCAAGTTTGACTACCGGGTTTCCACATCTAAATTTCCTTTTTAAGGAGTATAAAAGATCCTGAGTAATCAAGATGTTTTCCATGATGTTACGAATCCTTATAAACCCTGTTTAATTTTCAACTAAACAGTTTAGGAGAAAAGTGTTTAGTCTTTCGACTAGTATCTTTGATATGATATTGGAAAAAACATTACATATGCTGATGGGTCTGAAATCTCTCCACTCACTTGAACTATCTTTTTTAGGAATCAAGACAACTGTCATTGATGTAAAATATCTTGGAAGGGGGTGCCCTTAAAAGAAGGAAGTTATAGCTTCCATGATGTCTTCTCTTATGATACTCTAGCTAAATTTGAAGAATAAGCTTCCAAAACCATCAAGACCCGCAAACACATTAACATCTAGTTATTGAATAATTTTCCATACTTCCACTTGATCTAGCATAGATGCTAATTGATTGTTCAGTTCCTTTGACATTGGTCTTTGAAAGTCTGTAACTTCCTCCTATTGGAAAAGCTTTTGGAAGTACTCTATTGCTGATTTATTAATTTCTTCTAAGTCTTCAAGCCATTAACCAGTCAAATCTTTGAGTCTTGAGATTCTTTTATGGATTATATGATGGTTAACGAATCACTTATTATTATCTATGAATTCACGTTTGATGAGAATATGTTGATTTTGCATGATTTTTGTGGCAATGAGGCATTTAAGAGGCTTTACTCAAGTGATTTCTTTTACTTAGGACCGTGATTATGATATTGGTTTACTTAGTTGAAACTAGGTCAACTTGATATTGATTGTGGAGTTTAAATTATGGTTCATGCCTAGCTTGATTAATTATATTGGTTATTACTATGTTATCCAATACATTCATAGCATGGCACAAAAAGGACCTATAAGTAAAGTTTTATTTAGAGATTAAGGTTTTGGCTAAGCAAAACACTTGGTTTGAAAAGCCATGTTTTTTAAGCATATAGAATTGCATTGCTTAATTCTTTTGACCACTCCATGTGGCCAATTTAACTAGGTTAGGGTTTTGGGGCTCCTATTCCCAAGCTACTCTTTATGGCTAACTAAGTTCGTGGATTATTTATTCAAATGCTTAATGATGTTTACTAATTGGAAGAGAACCAAGTTAGGCTAAGATAATGTTACTAGTGTATGTTATATGCATTAGCATGGTATTTGGGTATTGCATAAATGCTCTCAAGTGCTTGTATATTAATTTGGTAACTGTATATGTGGCTAATTGATTACATATTCATGTATATGTATTTATATTGTCATTGTTGCTATATTAATTTTTTATTCATTTAACTTGAATATGAGCTGAGGGATTAGCTTATCTAACCTCAAGTACTAATGATGGTGTGAATGAAGATTTGAAAGCTAGGATGGGGAGATAAGTATAATTAGTTACAAACTTCTATATCAAAGGTGTTGAAGTAACTATAGAGGAGATTGTTGTGTTATGTTATGAGATTTAAATTGTAAAGGATGTGAATGTAAAGTGTATTTTAGGTTGTACCTATGTAATGTATAGAAGAAGAGAGCTATGATACTCTAAATGAACACTATGCTTTGTGAAGTTTCCACTTTGATGTCCATGTTAATGGAGTGAAGTTTTAAATGATACCAATGTTTGTAAAGTTTAGTTAATTGCTTGGTTACAAATAAAACCTTTATCCTCGACTCAAGGAAGACAAAATGAACAGTCTCTCAAGCACCAAAGGTTTAGAAAAGGTTAAGTAAACGCCTCTAGAAGCGGGGCATTACATCTTTTAACACTTATGAAAATTTTACAAATTGTGTGTAATATTAATTTGTGATTTTATCGCAAGCGAGTTCAATTTCAATATTTATGCACAATATCGAATATTAATCTTGTGTATATCATTTCTTTATTCAACGACAACCCAAAAAGTCTAAAATTAAGCAAAAATATTTCTTTTATTATCTTAGAAACCCTAAGACCTAAAATTACAAGTTAATTACTCAAGAGCATATTCAGATATGTGTTAATAACATTGGAATTTTCATATCAAATCATGTCATAATTTACACTCATCAGTTGTTGGGGTTAGGGGTAAGTAGTCTTGTAACAAGTTCTTATAGGTAAACTCATTCTCCTTTCACTTACCCCTGCACCTGTTGGTTAAACAATTATCTTATTAATCTCTCTTGGTTTTATTCTATCCTAACCCCACTGCTACAAAAACTTAAGCCTTCATAAGATTTGACGATATAATAATTAATGAATGAGACTTGCGCAAGTGGAAGAGTGAAAGACCATGATAATAACTTAAGAGGGGTTGAATTGAGGTTTCTTTCTTTTTTTTCCTATCTTTTTTTTTTTTTTGGTGTTCTACTTACATTGAGATATCCAATCATTGTAGGGAAATAATTGCAAACCAACAAAGAAAGCATGGAAAAGAAACGTAAGGCAATAATAATATAAATAATAGATTATCTATTATATTTTATGCATAAAAAAATATAAGCACATTATGTACTATTCTATAAACTACTCTATGTTCAACTATCTGCTATCTATTGTGATACATTGTATGCTTTCTCTATGTTCAATTATCTACTATCCATTGTGTTACATTGTATGCTTTCTATTCATCTCCCTAATTTTACTCAAAATATTTTCTTTTTTCTTTTTGTAGTTGTAATTGTGGATTTTGTTGCACTAACCCCTTTTACATTCATAAGCACTTCTATCCATTTTATTACGATTTTTTTGTTGGAAATTTTTTTTATTAATATTTTTATATCAATTTATAATTTCATATATACAATGGCAAGTTTTTTCCATAGTGCATCTAACTCCAACAAGAAAGGATGCTTTCATAGAAGTAAGGGAAAATCCCAACAACACAGCCTTAGGTAATCTACAATGTTAACAAGCAGCATAACTCCTATGGTTTCAATTAGTATAGAGTAGTAGATATAATAGAATATCCTCCATCTATGTTCGACCGCCTTTAAGAAATTTTGGAGTAAAACCTTAACACCTGCAGTGTCCTCCATCAAAGGTGCAAGAGGAGGGGCATTTTCAACAAAGATCATAAGAAAAGGAATTGTCATAGTAATGTAAGGAAGCTATAACCAACAACAAGTCACCAAAACAATTGGAATTGAAAATTATATTAAGCATTTTCGTAAATTACAAGTCTAGATGAGAAGATGTGCAACCACTACAACTATTGTTTGGCAAGCTACGACCAACAAGAAGTTACCAAAACCATTGAAATTGAAAATTATATTAAGCATTTTCGTAAATTACAAGTCTAGATGAGAAGATTGGGGGCAACCACTACAACATTGTTTAGCAAGCTAACCATGGAAAAAAGGTGATGGATATGCCCCCCTTTCCAAAGCAATGAATTAAAGCACTTAAATAAGTACGAACTGAAAAAGAACTAAACAAATTTCTAGATTTTGGTGCTTCCAATCCTTTGAGATTATTTCATTACTCTAAGGAAAAAAAAAAAACTGGATTGTATAAAACAATAGTAGGTATGCAAATTATCATACCCTACAGATAAAAAGTCTAACTTTGTAGAGTATGATTAAACGTGTTTAAATTCTAGCTCTCAATCATATTCTTGTGGGCTATGCATAGAACAAATATTCCATCTTATCCACCAAGGAAAGAGGAGCTTGTGGTTAGATTTTACCCCACATAATACACATGTTTCCCATCTAATGCCGATATGAATTTGAAGGTGAATGAAAACTCATACATGAAGATCACTTGTCACTGAAAATACATGAAGATTAGCTTCTATATAAAAAATTTCTAAACACTTTTAAAAATTTCAATAAAAAAACAATATAGAAAAAACATTTTAAGAATCATAAGTATGAAGAAGTAGTGGCAATTCTAAAAACATAAACAATTTTAAAATTTAATTGCATTTTAAAAAGATAATTGCTTTGTAATTGTTGATGTAGTTTAATCTAACAACATTGTTGATAATGGAAAAAAAAAAAAGGAAGGCTAGTTGCAAGTTCAATCTAAAGGTAAAAACAAGTCAAACTACTCATAAACCACTCAAGTTCAACTTGATGTTTATTTATGATCAACTGAGAATAATCAAGTCGAGCTCAAGCTCAAGCTACTTTAGTATTAATCGAGTCGGGGCTCAAGTTTCATAATATTTGACCTAACTAGCTTGCAATCCTAATTGAACTAAAGTCAAGTATAAATATTATCCAAAGTTTAAGGGCCAATTTTACATAGTAACTTGTCGAGTCTGATTTTGATTTTTTTTTTTTAATTAACCCAAAATTAAATCCAACCTACTTAATATAATTACTCGACAATAAAATTAAGGAAAAACCTATATTTTTATTATCTTAAGAAAATTAGAGTCAAACCACCAACCTAAATTGAAAAATAAGATAAGTTAAGGTTAATGAGTTTAATTAACCTTAACTACTACTAGTCTATGAATTTTTCGAAAAACAATTTTGGAAAAATATTAACCAGAGAATTTGAACTCGAGGCTATCCTATTAGAACCCAAATGGTTACCACATGTTATTTTCTTAAAAAAAAACGAATTAAAAGCTTCTTATCAATTCCTTTTGCTATCACATGTGTAAAACATAGAAAAAAAAAATCAAAACTGCATGGAAAACTTTTAATTATTTTTTATTACTAATGGATTTCCTATTCTTATTTTTTTTAAAAAAATTCATTTTTTTTGCTTTAATTAAAAATTGAACTAAGAAATAGGATAAAATATTTTTATGTTTTTGAAATTTTAAAAGGATAAAATATTTTTTGTAATTTTTTTTATGGTAAATCGAAATTGGAAAAGAATTTTTTTTTTATTTTATATGTGTTTCACGTAGGTGCCTAAGTACCTACTAATTAGGATCAAACTGACATAGTTTCTATTTTTATAAAAGTTTAGTAAATTAATTAATTTTAATTATGAAAATAAGTCGATTTTTACGTTTATTATCATTTTTTTTAAAGAAAAATTCTAACCTAAACTTATTTTCCAATTTTTGAATGACTAAAGCCCTAACTTTTGAAAACACTAATTAAAATTTTATTTCATGAAAATATTGTTTTTCTAAGTGACAAAATGTTTCTTATTATTTTTTCGAAGTAAAACCATATCTTAAACTTTTAAAAAAAATTAAAAAAAAACAAAGGAAATATCTAAACCTAATTCTCATTTATTAAGATTATTATTATTATTTATCAATAACAAAAGGAAAAAAAAAGAACCTTAACTTAATTTTATTTTTTAAAAAAGAACAAAGAATTTTCTAAAATATGTTTATTATTATTATTTTTCTTATTAATATTATTGTTAACTAAAAATAATAATATATAATAATACTATAAGAACATCAATCACTTGGGCGCGGGTCTGTTCAACGAATCGGATCAGTCGATTCGGTAGATCGAGTGATGGCAAGTTTGTCACGGGCTTAGTTAATAAGGTGTACTTCGCAAGCGGCAACATGAGGTGGGAGTTGAGACACTTCCTGGGCATGGGCTAGCGTAGAGGCCAATCAAGTCCGGTGGTTTCACGACATCAACAGCAACAAGGAACAACGACCGTGGGGGTTACGAGTGTAGCAGTTGGTGTTTGCTTGATGCAATTTTTCTTCTTCGTATTTTTTTTACTCTCTCTCTCCCCCTCCTCTTTTGCTCAAAGGATCGACTTTATTTATAAGCCTGGATGTGATTGAGGTAGATGGGTTTGAATCAAAACGGTGGTTGGGGTTTTTTTTTATCTTCCCACGATTTGAAAAAATGATGCAAATCCCTTAGCTTAAAGTCGTTTTTTGTGATTTATTTTTTTCCGTTTTCTTTCTGTTTAAATAAAAAAAAAAGTTTTGATTTACCTTAATTTGCTCGCAATTTCCTCTCCTTTCCATTCCACGATCATCGGCAGGTTGAAGAAGACGATCATGTGGCTGGCATATGACCTTTTTGGTCTAATGATTTGCTACCACATAGTAGTTGGAAGAAAAAAAAAACGAAAATGCATAAATTGCCTTCCAAAATTTGAACCCAGCTTTCTTTTTTCCTTAGGCACATGCACGAGCCAGCTGGGCTGGCCCTTTTCTCAGTCATCTTATACAATTAATTTCCATTTGTACTTTTCCAAGCTTAATTTAGAGGCCTATAAATTCACATATTATTATTATTATTATTTTATTTTTTATTTTTTTGTTTATTTATTTTTATTTGTTTTTCATTATCTCGTAAACCAATCTTTTATCTATCTATTTTTTATTTTTTATTATTATTATTTTAAAATTTTAGATGAGGGCAAAAAATGGGATGTTTTATAATTATCCCTCTTTATAGTAAAGTTTTAGGAAAACTTGGTTACAAAGACAACAAAGACACCATTTTTTTCCTAGGAGAAATGATGGATACGCTATAATTTAGTTGGCTATCTGACCTTAGATCCACTAGGGAGTTATCCGACCAAAGAATCGAGTGAGGAAAACGCTCCGCAAGCTAGCAATCCTATGTTTCAAAAGAAAAATAGTTGCTTTATGATAACTAAATTCCTTAGAGAGTGTTCTTAGACAAAAGGCAACCTTTAAGAAGAGCTTATCTAAAAAAGTGCTCTTATGAGCTGACTAATCGATGATAGAAAATGCTTTGCTAAACTAACAACCTTAAAAAGAGATTATCTATAAAAGTGTCCCTATGAACTATCTAATCGATGATAGGAAGTGTCTTACAAGACTAGCAACCTTAAAGAAGAGATTATCTAGGATAGTGCTTTATGATGATAGGAACATTTTACAAGACTAGCAACCCTAAGGAGAGATTGTCGAGAAAAGTGCTCTTACGAGCTAACTAATCGATAGATAGGAAGTGTCTCACTAGATTAGCAACCTTAAAAGAGAAAATTATCTAGAAAAGTGCTCTTATGAGCTGACTAATCGATGATAAGAAGCGTCTCACTAAACTAGTGACCTTAAAAGAGGAAATTATCTAGAAAAGTGTTATTATGAGCTGACTAATCAATAATAAGAAGTGTCTCACTAGACTAATGACCCTAAAAAAAAAATTTAGCGAAGTGTTCTTATGAGCTAACTAATTGATAATAGGAAGCGTCTTATAGAACTAACAACCTTTAAAGAAGAGATTTTTCAAGAGAGTGCTCTTATGAGCTACCTCATTGATAATAGGAAGCATCACGTTGGACTAGCTATCCTAAAAGAGAATGTCTAGGAAAGTGTCCCATTTGGGCTAACTAACTCATAGTAGGAAGCATCACTTTAGACTAGCTTTCCTAAAAGAGAATGTCCATGAAAGTGCCCCTATAAAACTAACTAACAGACAACCCTAAAGAGAAATTTTGGAAAGGGCTCCTA
>JBBMOL010001120.1:0-48454 GCA_037954665.1 Laguncularia racemosa
ACTAGTCTTCCGTAACTTGTAATTAGGGTTTACACCCCTCCTTGACCTTAGGTGGGGATTTTGAAGCCACCATTAATGCCCAGGTCTTACTCACATCTTTATTATTCTTATCACTTAATTAAGTTGTGTCTTAGCTTTAATGTTTTACATTCAAGTGCCTCAATACATCGAGCATTTACACCCTCAACAGACAGGCCAAACTCGAAACTGTTAAGGCACGACAATCCCCTAATCACTTAGTTCCCACTTGTGGAACAGTGATCTTCTTGATCACTTTCGATGCATCCTGTAGCAGTGATGGCCTTCAAGCACATGCACATGTCTCGTGGAAATGCATGTCAAGTTTTTAATTAGATACCATAATTAATTAAATTTTTTAGAGGGATTGATAAGAATTAGATTCCTACAAGACCTATCACTAGGGCTCAAGCTAAGGGCTACACAACTTAGTTTTGAGAATCATACATGAGAAAACCTAATCCTAAGAAGGTAACTTAATTTCTTCATTCCTACCTTATAATTGTTAAGCATTCTGTAGGTTCACTTAACAGTCCTACAAAGTGCCAAATCACCTATACTCTCGAGTGAGTCAGGATCCTCATCGGGACTCAATTAAAAAGTACCCTGAAGACCGGCATCATGAAGACTAATTTCTTTTTAATATTTGTTATTTCTTGGACCATTTTATGTTGTAATTTCTTTTGGGACACTTTCATTTTGTTTGTAATTTTCATTTAGGACTGCCCACCCTAAAAGTGGCATAGTTGTAATTTTGTGGACTTTCTAACCCTAAAGGGAGCAAGTATAAATACTTGCTTAAGTAAGGTTTTGAGGAGGCTAATTTTCAGATTAAACACATTCACTTTACGTGAGAGAGCGTAGGGTTTCCCTAGTTCAATTTTCTCTTATCAATTTCAATCCCAAGAGTAGAGATTGTGACGAGTGCAACAATTGAAATTGTGAGTCATATCAATTTCTAATTGTTGTGTATTCTTTTCTTCTCTAGTGTGTAATATCTAGGGTTGGATTGAATCATTTCTTAGTCAAATTTGAGTTGTTTGATTCGAAATAATGTACTTATTTTGAGTACTTATCTTACTTGTTATTCACCATCAACAATTGCTATCATTTTGAACCGTGAATTGTATTTCTATAAAGGGGGATCTTGGAAGTGATTTTGTTGAATATTATTGAATTCACGTGGTAATTTAAGTGTAATTAGTGTGTTTTGAAGGTTTTGAATCATTGTGGTTGATTAATTCATTAGCTATTCAATTCCGATCTCCTTTCACTCCATTAGGAATCGCGCAATTCCGAGCTTATTGAATCGGATTTGATTGAGTGCATTTAAGGTTGGTTTTTGTTCCATTTGATTATGCTTAATCCCCTTTTAGGCACATCAGTGATCATACCATCAAATATAAGTGCAATCATTAATCATGTGAATAATCAATCACCATACACGAAATCATTCTAGGAGCAAGGCATAAGTTATCACAAACAAGTAGACAACACACATACAGTAGACGTGATATATTAATAAGCTAAGGAGTACTAGTACAACTTCCATTATTGCACTCTTCTTTTCCCATTCCCTCTCTATACTTACATTCATGACTAGAACTCAATGTATTATCCTCGAATATGCCTACATCAATACCATAAGCATATATGATGGGAAAATTTCTAGCATAGTCGATATTTTTAGAACCCGATTTGGATGATGATCCAAGTCACTCATATTTTACTTTACGTCTTTTATTCTAATAAATATTTAAGAATAATCTTACAGGTACAATGATAATTCTCCATGGGATGCCAGTATGTCCTACAATAGTTGATGGACACAGAACATTTTCAAGTTGACAATCAAAGATCCGCTGTGATTGTTTTCCATCTCGAGGCATTGGTTCATAAAGACTTATGATATTTTGTATTTTATAATTGTTTTATGAACTATTTTTTGTTGTATTTGGTTTTGGGACACTTTCATTTCCTTATAATTTTCATTTAGGACTAGCCACCTTAAAAGTGGTAAACTTGTAATTTTGACCACTTTCTAACACTAGGAGTAACAAGTATAAATACTTGCTTAGAAGAGGGTTTGAGGAGGCCGTTTTGCAGATTATACACTTCACTTAACGTGAGAGGGCTTAGGGTTTTCTAATTCCAAAAATCTCTTACCAATTTCAACCCAAGAATTGGAATTGTGGCGAGTGTGACAAAGGAGAATTGTGAGTCATATCGATTCATCTCTGTTGTATGTTCATTTCTTCTCCAGTGAGTCATATCTAGGGTAGATTTGGATCTTTCTTGGACTTATTGGTGGTTGTAATTTTTGGATAATCATCTTGTAAGGTTGATTGTTCATTGAGATTGAATTGCTCTTTAGTGATTAGCGTGAATTGGCATGGTTGGAAGGGTTTTAGTTCACGGTTTTTGTGCTTGTCTTTTTCATCCATTTCACGTGTAATTCTCTTGTTCTTATTGTTGATTAGTGAAATTGACCATTAGTGGGAGTTAATTGAATCTTTGAACCATTAGATTTCATCAAAGTTCCATTAGGGTCACGTAATTTCCTAGTCCATTGAATCAGTTTGTATGAGACTTGAGAATTGTTTTTCTTGAGTCATTTGATTGTGCTTGAAAGTGGTTTTGAGCACATCATCTTTTGGTATCAGAGCACAAGTTGAGAGAAGGGATTGATTGTTGTTTTATTTCGTGATTATCATCTTTAATTAGGGTTGTTCAATTTTGAACTGTAATTGTGTTGTTGTAGTTTGTGAGTTGCGAAAATTATCTTGATTGGAATTTTGATTTGCTGCTTGTTTGAGTTGGATTGGGAAGGTTATTGTATCTTCTTGTGATTAATTATTTCATGGAAGGAAAGAAGCATAGAAGTGTTGTTAAATTCAACAGTTTTTGAACTTGAAAACTTACCATTCTCTTGCCATGACTAGCTTGTGGCGTGAGGGAGGTTGTGTAGCTTGTTGTTGTGATTCCATTGTGTAATTCTGAATTGTAGAAGTGCATTTTACAGATTTGCATTGAGTTGAGTAGTAAGGAATCTATTTGAATTCAAACACATTCCATTAAGTTGTGGGAGTTAATGAGTGTTATTTGAATTTGAAATCCATTTCTTACCAATTGAGGAAGGCTTGCAATTAGTGAGGAGGTTGAAATTCAAATTGGAGTTGCTGCCTATTGTTAAATTTCGGATTACATTTGTGGAAAGTAGTATATTTGTTGTATTGATATCTTTGTCGTAGAAGTGGAAGTAAATTTGTTGTTGTTGCCAATTATTATTGTTGCCGTGGAAGTGGAAGCATACTTGTTGTTATTGCCACTTGTGTTGTTGACGTGGGAGTTGTTTGTGAAGGAGGGATTTGTGCAACTTAGAAAAAAATTTGTTGTACCGTGATTTTGAAAGAAGTGGAAAATATTATTATTGTGATGATTGAATGTATTATGCACCGTGTATAGCAAAGGTGTATGTGTGGCATTGCATTGGTGTGGTTAAGAAAATAGTGAGTGTATGGTGTTTGTGTGTGTGTGATTAAAAAGGGGATTGCAAGTGTTGCATGTGGAGGTGAATTATATAAGTGTTGCACCATGTTGTATTAACGTGTTGTGGAGAAGAGTACTACACGTAGGTTGTAATAATATACTTATGAAGTTAAGTGGATTTGTTTGTTTTCCTTTGTGTAGTTGCTATTGTGTGGTGTTAAGGGAAGTGTAGTTGTGGAGTGTGTGTCCTTGCTTTAAATTGTTTTTGAAGATCGGAATACGGGGGTCTACAACTATGTCGAATGATAACGTGAATGGGGGAATTAGTGAAGAAGCCAATAGTCAGGTTGGTGGAGGTCAGGGTCGTAATGTGGCAGGTAGGAGAACTTTAGAAGAACAACTCCAGGATCTTACTACCATAGTTGCTACACTGGCAACTGGAATTGACAGAATGACATTACCACAACCACCGGTGGTAAACCAACCAGCACCACCTCGAGTAGCTCCACAGAATCCTCTTCGAGACAGAGTAATGGGAGATGGGAATTTGAATAGAAGGATGGGTAAGGAGCATCTTCCATACAAGGAAGAGAAGGATGACAATTTTGGGGCAAACCTAAATCAGAATAGGGATTTCAGGCCACCTCGGGGCTTGGAATATGTGAAACTGCAGATGCCATCTTATGATGGCAAGGGATCAGCTGATGAATATTTAAACTGGGAGGACAAGGTTAAGGGTCTCTTTGAATGTTATGAGATAATTGATAGTACTAAGGTCAGATTGGCTACTGTTGAGTTCATAGGGTAAGCTACATTATGGTGGAAAAATCTGATTATTAGCAGGCGTAGGGATGGAGAGGTTGAGGTTTAAACCTAGAGGGATATGAAAAGATTATTGAGGAAAAGGTTCATTCCTGAGCACTACAAACAGGAACTATTTATGCGACTGCAGACATTGAGGTAGGGAGGCAAAATAGTGGATGATTATGTGCAAGAGTTTAAGACCCTTATGATTAGGTGTTGTTCCGTTGAGCCTCCAGAACAAACTGTAGCACGTTTTGTCTCAGGTTTAAAATATGAAATAGCGTGTGTTGTTGAACTGCAGCGCTATAGTACACTTGATGAGGCTATTCAGTTGGCCTTAAAAGTAGAGAGACAAAGGAGGTCCAACTTATTTAGGGCTCTGAGCAGTAGGCCCAGTGCTATTACTAGACCCATACCAGCTGACGGTTGATCAGGGGGAACTAATACGAACTACGCCAACCCGTGACGAAACCCAATACCAATACGTTCGGAATTCGTTACCTAAGACGCCCAAACACCTAAAGTGGAAACCGCGACCCATTGTCTATAAGCGAGACAAGAACCTTGGTATAAAATGAAGACGCCACAATCGGGATGAAAGACTGATTGATAAGTTGGGATGAACGCCACGGAAATTAATCCAATAAGTTCGATTTAGTTCTTGAAGAACCAAGAGAGGTTCCTCTCAAAAGTGTTTAATGTTCAAAGATGTACATTCTTTGTTATTCTAAACCCTAGGAGCCTTTATACTAAGGTTACAATTCGTGAAAAACAAGTCTAAAATGACGTAGCTTAGATAAGTTGCGTAAAAACACGAAAACAGAACATGCTGGCCGGCAGGGGATACACGGCCGTATACACGACCGTGTACTTTAGTCGTGTACTTTTCTGTGCACATTCCGGTCACATACACGACCGTGTACTTCTGGTCGTGTACCTTCCTGTGGATTTGCTTGACTCCATACACGGCCGTGCCTTTTAGCCGTGTATGATTCTGTGCAATCATGGAATTCCTACACGGCCGTGCCTTGAACATACACGCCCTCTTCAACCCGTATCCGGTGTGACTTGTATAAAAGCAAGGGTCTTCCCATGGTTGTTCCAATCCGTTCCAACTTCATGATTGCTCCAATCCTTTCCGGCTTCATGGACAACCTTTATCAACCCGTTAAGTGCTTCCTTGAATCGTTTCGCTTGATTTCATGTGATCGGTCCAAGCGGCACTTCAAGAGGATCCACATTTCTTCTTCCGGCTTGGCTCTCATCATGGATCTCATCATTCCCCTCCTCTTGAAAAGGATTTGTCCTCAAATCATTGCCTGCATCAAATGGACTCAGATCAGCAACATAAAATGTGACACTTACTAGATACTCACCTGGTAAATTTTTCTTGTAAGCATTATCATTGATTTTCTCAAGCATCGGAAATGGACCGTCTCCCCTAGGGTTCAACTTGGATCTCCTCTGCAATGGAAAACTCTCCTTGCGAAAATGCACCCAAACCCAATCTCCAGGCTGAAAAATCTTAGGTCTCCTATCCTTGTTCACCCTTGAAGCGACCCTGGCATTTTGTTTTACAATCCTAATCTTTACCTGTGCATGTAGCTTTCTCACGAAATCTACCTTAGAATCAGCATCAAAACTCACAGACTTGTTAAGTGGCAATGGCAATAAATAAATAGGAACCAATGGGTTAAAACCATACACAATCTCAAATGGTGAACAAGGAGTAGTGCTATATAAAGCCCTATTATATGCAAATTCCACAAATGGTAGACAATCCTTCCAAGTCCTAATGTTCTTCTCTATGATTGCCCCTAACAATTGAATTAAAGTCCTGTTAACCACATCAATTTGCCCATCAATTTGTGGGTGATAGATAGTTGAAAACATCTGTTTAGTTCCCAACTTTTCCCACAATACTCTCCAAAATGACTCAAAAATTTCTCATCTCAATCGCTAACAATGCTTCTAGGTATACCATGCGGACACACTACCTTTCTAAAGAACAAAACAACAATGTGTATAGCATCATCAGCTTTATGACAAGGAATGAAATGAACCGTTTTAAAAATCCTATCCATAACCACAAAATTAGAATCTAAGACTATGCCTAGGCCTAGATAATCCTAACATAATATCTATGGAAATGTTTATCCATGGCTCACGAGGAATGACACTATACTCATATAACCAATCTAAGAAGTCATCTAAACAAGGAATGGGATGACGATACTTTACCGTAAAGTTGTTGATGGTGCGGCAGTCAACACACATTCTCCATGTCCCATCCTTCTTAGGCACCAAAATCACAGGCACTGCACATGGACTCATGCTTTCTCTCACGTATCCTTTCTCCGTTAACTCATCTACCTGCCTTTGGAGTTCCTTCGGAAAGAGATTTTCAAATTTCTGCACAAGAGACATAACCACACTAGGCAAAGAGTTAGATAATTCGTTAGTAGTCAAACATGTTTCCTTAAAAACCAGAAACAACATAGGTTGCTTCATCACTAACGCTCTCCTCACTACACTTGCTCTTGCCACACAACTCTCCTTTTGCAAGGCTGCCCTCTCCTTTTCACTCACCACCAAAGTTGATTCCCCTTCAACTTGGTCTCTCACACTCTTTCCAGCCTTCCTCTCTTTTTCCTTTTGATCTTGACTTTTATATTCCTTTTCTTTCTCATTGTCTTTTGCTCTCTCACTCTCCCTCTGCTTTTCACTCACCTTATGTTTTGCAAAAGACTGTTGTAGCTGCAACTGGTCCTCATACACTTGTTTAGGTGTTAACGGTTTAAGATTAAAGCTTTTCCCTTGGTGAACAAGCGTATACTTGTTAGAAAAGCCATCATGAACAACCTTCCTATCAAATTGCCATGGCCTCCCCAACAACTTATGACATGCTTGCATTGGCACTACATCACATAACACCTCATCCTCATACCTACTAATGTGGAAACCAATCAATGCTTGCTTACTCACCTTAGTCTCACCACTATCATTCAACCACTGCAATTTATATGGACTAGGGTGTCTACCAGTTTTGAGCCCCAGCCTTTCAACAATAAAATTGCTCACTACATTGGTGCAACTTCCCCCATCAATAATCAAACTACAAATGTAATCTCCTAGATAACATCTAGTATGAAATATATTCTCTCTTTGCACCTCCTCTTCTTCCTTCACCTGCACATTCAAAGCTCGCTTTACTACTACCACTAGCCTTTTGATTGCAGGCTCCACATCATCACTAGCATCCTCTAATGGAGGCATATCATCTTCTTCACTATCCCCCTCAGTCTCATACTCACCATCATCACGCAAAATCATCACACGCCTATTTGGACATTGACTAGCAATATGGCCTCTACCATGGCATTTAAAGCATCTAATGTCACGATTTCTAGAAGTAGAAGATTTAGGGTTACCTTGGTTACTAAGAGTAAAACCCGCTTGCCTCAACTCCCCTTTTGGTTTAGTAGGTAAAGGCTTTTCTTCCTTCTTCCATTGATTAGTCTTCCAAGTGGATAAACCATTACCCTATTGAAACCGTGCATTACTACTACCTCTCCTCTTGTGCTGGTTCTCAACCTTTATAGCCATGTGAACCATATCCTCCAATTCTACATAATGTTGCAATTCAACCACATTTTGGATTTCTCTATTCAACCCCACAAGAAATCTAGCCATTGTAGCCTCTCTATCCTCCTCTACATTCGCCCTAATCATAGTGACTTCCATCTCCTTGAAATACTCATCTACACTTCGGCTTCCCTACCTCAGAGTTTGCAACTTGTTGTGCAATTCACAATAGTAATACGCAGGCACAAACCGCTTCCTCATCACTCTTTTCATCTCTTCCCAAGACTCAATAGGTTGCTCGCCACTCCTTCTCCTATTCAACATTAGTGGATCCCACCACACTATAGCATAATCCGAAAACTCAATGGCAGCAAGTTTTACTTTCTTTCTCCCACTATAGTTGTGACAATCAAACACCATCTCCACCTTTTTCTCCCACTCTAAGTACACCTCGGGATCATTCTTCCCTTGGAAAGGAGGAATCTTCATCTTTATGCTACTTAATTGATCATCCTCTCTATTCTTATCTCCTCTATCTTCCCAATCCCTAGTTCCTCTATTCCGACCACTATATCCTCTATAACTCCGGACAGAAGGCTCATCAAAGTCATCATCCGACATTTCATCTCCTCCCCTCGGTACTCTCCTAGAATGACTCTCCCTCTTACGCCCTTGGAATACGTTTGTGGATTGCTCTAGTCTTTGCTCTATTGTCTCATAAATTTGTTCCATTCCCTCTTGGAACATCCTCTTCATTTCACCCCTCAATGCCTCAATTACTAACCTAGCATCAAACCTTCCCCTCTCACCTTCAGGAGAATGTTGTCTCGACATAATCCCTGCAGAAAAGAATAGTAATAACACAAATATATATATAATTAAACCTCACGATACATTCCCTTACGTGTTTCGCTCAAATGATGATATCACACAGTCACTCGTGTATTCTCACAAATAATGATGATATCAACTCGCCAATTTCCTCTTCTCAATTCTCTTGGAACTAACCCGAACTACACTAATTTCCTTCTGTAGAATTCAAAACAACTCTAGGGTTCGTAAATTTTCCTCTACTTTTCTATCCGAATTTTTTTTTTTGTCTTGGTTGTTGCTCTTGATAACGTTTTTCTTTTCTTTTCTTTTCTCTTCTTTTTTTTTGTCGTGATTTTTACTCTTTTTTTTTTTTTAACAATCGCCTAGTCAATATTGCACTATCAAAAGACAATCAATACTACGAAATTGAATACGATAATTGATATAAACGATTGGAGTTAGGGTTTTTGATATTACCTTCCTCAACCGAACTTGATGTTTTGACAAACCAAAGCTCTGATACCAAACTGATACGAACCACGCCAACTCGTGACGAAACCCAATACCAATACGTTCGAAATTTGTTGCCTAAGATGCCCAAACACCTAAAGTGGAAACCGCGACCCGTTGTCTATAAGTGAGACAAGAACCTTGGTATAAAATGAAGACGCCACAATCAGGATGAAAGTCCGATTGATAAGTGGGGATGAATGCTACGGAAATTAATCCGATAAGTTCGATTTAGTTCTTGAAGAACCAAGAGAGGTGCCTCTCAAAAGTGTTTAATGTTCAAAGATGTAAATTCTTTGTTCTTCTAAACCCTAGGAGCTTTTATACTAGGGTTACAATTCGGGAAAAACAAGTCCAAAACAACGTAGCTTAGATAAGTTGCATAAAAACACGAAAACAGAACATGCTGGCTGATGTACGATCTGACCGTTCTAACAAGTTTAACCTTATACTCAATCCTAGCTTACAATCAGTTCTCAGGCAAGTGTACCTATCGATTAGTAGTATAGCATAGGAGTACAGGTATCGATCCCACGAAGACTTATAAGTACTAGTACTAACGATTATCCTACTATTTAACTTCTCACTATTGATGATCTTAATTGTCCTAATTATTGCTTAAATCTGAAAGAAACGAATAAAATGAACAAAGTAAATATAATCAAACACTCCCTTAATTAATTCGATGATCTAGACATACCCTACCCAAGATCTACCCCTAATTCTCATGCAACTTTTATTCAATTCTAACCATTCTAATGATTAATACCCAATCTCTGATCTGCGGAGTTTCTTACACTAGATTAGGGTCTTTCTCAAGATTAATAATCTCTAATCCTAATTAAGTCAACTAAGATCTCTCTTTAATTAACATAATTAAGATTGCAATAAAATCCAGGGACTCTCAATTGAACTAAACCACAATGACCTCGTTGAATACAAAAAACCTCCTATAACCTATCTCTAGGATTACAAGGGGTCTTATTATTCATGCCAGATCTACTCTATTAAATGATTTCTCAATCTTAATAACAGAGATCTAATCTCATCCTAATCTGCGCACATATCAAGATGAACAAACTATGATTGCAACATGAATAAACTCAAAGAGTAGAATTAATTATTGAACATCAACAATTCTATTACATGACAATCTGAGGTTTCTCAAGGGATCAGGTATGAAACAATTAGTTACTCATGAATCTAATAAGAAGAACAAAGCAGAAAATAATTGAGTCCATAAGGAAAATTCAAACACGAAATATCTTGGCTTCGAATCCGAAAACTATTCTGGCAACAACTTCTCTTCTCTAGAGTTCTCTTGTGCCGCCCCCTTTCTCTCCTCAGGGTTGTTCTATTTATACTTCCTAAGGAATGGCCGAGCATCTTCAGCTGGAAAGATGCAGTCGTAACTTTACTTTTGCAAGTGAATCTCGACACGTGAATAACAGTCGCCTAACACGCCCAACAACACGGCCAGATTTCCAACCGTGTCTCCCTCTGGTCGATAATCTGTAATTCCTCATTCTTGTTCAGTATTTGGCACGGCTAGTAACACGGCTAGATTATAAACCGTGCCAAGTTCTGGAGCTTTCCACGTCTTCGCAGCATCTGCCACGGCTTCAAGCACACCCCAATCACAAGCTGTGCTTCCTTTCCAAGTGACAAGTTTCATCTTCAGGTGTGCCCACAGTTCATGACACGGGCGTGGCTTTCCCTGTGTTGTCCATAAGTAGCTTTAACTTGATCTTTTAAGCTTCAATCATGCTCCTTTTGTTATCTTTCTCCTTCTCTTTGGTATTATGCCTTGAAACTGATATATTTATCTGTTAAGTACTGAATCCGCATTGATTTTATTCAAAAGCCTACACAAATTCATCATTAATGCCCATGATTTACAAGGGTTAATTTACTCTTATCAAATTTCCCCACACTTAAGTTTTTGCTTGTCCTCAAGCAAACACGAATTATAGAAAACCTAAAGGACAAGTTCTCATAAGTTCCAACAATCGAGAAGATATTTCAACATCATCGATTTCATGCTACACCTCAATCATTGATAATTTTTACTCAATCTTACCGTTAGTTGTATACAAAATACAAATACTAAAATTCCCAAAGCTAATCCAAGTAAATTAAACTATTACCCTTATCATTTAAACTAAAGTTCCCAAAGTCGAAATTACTACAAGATCGAGACTAGTAAAATAAAGTATACAATCCTTTTAACCACGGTTGTAAGCAACACCACAGGGACTAAAGGCATGTTGTATCCACTTGTCCCCTAGCTCTTCCTTTTCTGTTTCATCCAATTCTTAAGTTAATTTTGGGAGTTTACCATTAAAGAACATAACTAAGTTAACCGACCCATGTAACGAACTTTCGATCGATAATCTCGAGTTCATCACTCGAGTTAATAGACGTTATTCCCTCAGCGTAGAAGGCGTCCCTAGGATTTACTTGTTCGAGTCCAATTAACTCATTCAATTAATTAATTAATTAATTAAGATGGTTTCCTTGGTCAGTAAGTCCCAGACCAGGCAATCTTAGGCTACTAGGTTTAAAAATACCCCTTCGAACCTCTACCATCTCAATCAATCACTATCATTCATATAAGCTCTTTTAAGTTCAGTTTTCTTGAACTTTTCTCACGACCCTTGTAGTGAGCTTTCAGCCATTGATCCCAAGTTCATCACCCGAGTCAATAGATGTTATTCCTTAAACAGGCATCTCTCAAGCTTAATTACTCGAGTCTGTGAGGCCCACTTCTGAACTATTTACATATTAATATATTCTTCCATTACTCCCATTTTTTTTTTTTTCACTTCTTAGAAAAGGAATCACCAAGTTACTAGTATCATTTACTCCTTCACTCCAAGTTATATAGCTTACCTACTGAGCAAAAAGAAGGGCATACTAAACTCACTAGTGACCTTAATCCAATCTCACTTTCCGAAAGTAAAGGTTAAATGACAAGTAAGTTTACTTCACTTGGATTTCATCTTGTAATTTTAGCAACGTATCTCTAATACATAATAAAAGAATAAAAATTGTTAAAGATGTTCCACGGGGGTATAAACAAATCTCAGCAGTCCTTGATTGTCAAAAGTCATCACCGCTTATACCTTAATTGAGAGGAAATTACATTTTTGATTGCACAACCCTTGTATCCTAGTTTTGTTTTCCTGACCCCCTTCCCCACACTTATAATAGACATTGTCCCCAATGTCCTCATGAAATGCATAAAGGGAAGCAAAGAATAAAAGAAAAAAGAAAACAAAAGGAAAACGAAAAACTTCCCTGAATTCTCTTACAATGCGGATCTTTAATAGAAAGTCAAGCGACGCACAAGTAGAGTCATGAGAACCTCTGCTAAACGTAACAGGTCGGTGTACTTTGAAAGCCTGTATCTCACAACAACAAAAAACAAAACAAAACAAAAGAAATTCATAATCGACTGAAAATAAAGCTAACTATCATCAGCATTTTCTATTTCAAACATTAGTGGTTGGTCAATCTTCCAGAATCAAACAAATCAGGACAGTAAAAACAAAAGTAAAACGGTTGTTCTGCACAATGGTCTAAATCTCCCGGGTTCAACTTCCATCGATCCACTTGCGAGATCAGCTACTGAAGTCATCATCCGATGGCAATGGTACAGTGCCCGATCGGCGAGGAGAATCAGATCCAATCACCTCAGTATCCTTCTGATTGCTCGCTTCGGTAGTAGCAACTGCGGGACTTTCATGTCGTGCCATGAAAGTTGCACCCGATGATTCTCCAAAATGAAAACCGGGATCATATGCACCACTCGAGTGACGATCTCCTCTAGAAACAACCCGAGTAGTTTGTGATGCTACATCCTCATCACTAGAGCCACCACATGGGGGAAGATCTACCCCCAATTTCTCACCAATACGGGATAAACACGTGACCAAATAACTCTTCAAGCCCTTCACCCACTTTGACTGCCTGGCTTGTTCTCTCTTAATTTCCTCCAAATCCGCAGTCAATCTCTTTACAGAATCTGCTAGCTCCTGGTTTGGTCCGGCCTGCTCTTGAGCTTGCTCTTGAGCTCGCTCTTACTCCTCATCCTATTCGGGTTCTATCTCCGGCTCTTGTTGTTCGTCAAATGCATCCAGTATGCGAAACCTCCACCTCCGCAAAACACTCTCGGGGAGAGAGGTACTCCTTCCACAACTGTCCCTGGGAAACCGGGTTGGAAAGACACCATAATTTTTCAAAATACGAGTAATCCAGGAACCGACAAAAACTTTGTGATGCCCTAGATCGCACTGTTTTTTCAAAAACCAAACAACTGCTAATCCAACATTAACCCGGGTACCCGTGATCATACTCCATAGCTGGTACAGGTCCGAAGCATTCACAACCCCCTGAGAATCACCTCTACCAGTGGTTGAACGGGCCAGAATGTAATGAAGTACACGCACGGCAGGATCCCTTAAATGGCTCCCCTTAGATTTGGAGGGATCATATCCACCATCACCCATACTGTTCCATACTCGATATTGCAGTAGGCCCCTAGGAAAGGCATCTGGAAGCTGCGAGAATTCATTGGAGTTGATAAACTCATTATCGTAAATACCCAGGCACTTGATGAAGTCTCTCATTTCAACACGGTGGTAACTCCCTTGGCAGTAGAAGGAGACCACGTTATCAAGCTAGGTATGCCGCCGAAACTAAGCTTGAATGTGGCGACAAAATCATAGCTCAGCGAAGAATACACATCCTCCTCAATGCTCAGAAGTGCTCTCCAAGCTGGATCATTCAAAAATTGATCAAATCGTTCCACCAACCCATACCAAGCCAACACATCCCAATCAACTACTGCATTAGGCATGAATACCTTCCTTTCTCGCACGGTGTCATACTTACCTTCATCCTCCCGCCGCAAGTTAGGAGGATAGCGTCTCGTAGGCCTAGAGGAACCCCCAACTGAATGAGGTTGAGCATTCTTACGCGCCATGGTCTTCGTCCTAGGCATCTTGGATACACCACGCTTAAGAAATCTCTAAAGATTGATGAATAATGTTCTTCACCTAGTGGAAACAATAGAGAGGCAAGAAAAAAAACGAAGATGCGGAGAGAAGTAATGTGGGAATGAGGAGAGAAGTGTAGTGCAAGGTGTTTTATTTCTGAAAATCGCGAACCCTAAAGGCTATTGACAACACGGGCTCAAAACTGGGTGTGTTATAAGCCGTGCCATACACTGGTCTATATAAAAGAACTTGGAAAAATCTTACCTTTTGGCACGGTTTGTAACTTTGTCGTGCCTGTACCCGTGCCATCCCCTAGAATGAAACACCTTTCACAAATGCCCGTGCACTTTAGTGTGGCTTAGACCATGTCGTACCCACTTTGTTAAAATCTTACCTGCGAAACCACCACTCACAAATGTATGGATGATGACGGTAAAAAGGAAAAACTAACCTAGTAGATGCATGGGTTGCCTCCCAGAAAGCGCTTTTGTTTAACATCGTTGGCTCGACCTAAGGAATAGAAAAAGGTCAGTGATGGATTCGAATAAGGGTTAGCTCCGCTCTTTCTTCAAAGACCCTCTTGTCTCCTAAGTAATGTTTAAGTCTCTGTCCATTGACCTTGAAAATACCCTTTTCAGGGTGTTCTAACTCCACCATGCCATAGGGAAAACGTTCTTTACCCGAAAAGGACCTAACCATTTTGATTTGAGTTTCCTCGGAAAAATTTTTAACTTGGAGTTGAATAGCAATACCATATCTCCTTCCTCAAATTGCTTGTGCTGGCGCAACCTTGCGTCATGATATGCTTTAGCTCTCTCCTTGTAGAAACTAGTGTTGTCATAGGCCATAAGTCCTAACTCATTAAGCTCATTAATCTACCTTTTCCTGTGAGCTCCTGACTTGTCGAGATTGAGGTTGATAGTCTTGATTGCCCAGAACGCCCGATGCTGAATCTCAACTGGTAAGTGACATGCTTTCCCATATACTAACCGGAAAGGAGTTATATCAAGTGGTGTTTTGTAGGCCGTCCTATAAGCCCATAACGCATCGTCTAACCTGTCTGCCCAATCTCGCCCATGCTGGAGAGTTGATCTCATTAAGATGCGCTTTAGTTCTCCATTTGTCAACTCTACTTACCCACTTGTCTGTGGATGATAAGGAGCGGTGAGACAGTGAGTCACTCCATATCTTTTTAGGACTTTTTCAATCTGAGAGTTGCAAAAATGTGTACCCCGATCACTAATTAGTGCTCGAGGCACCCCAAAACGGCAAAAGAGCTTCTTGAGGAACTTGGCAACCACCTAGCGTCATTTGTTGGTAGAGCTTGTGCTTCAGCCTACTTAGACACATAATCCACTGCTACCAATATATACTTGTTTCCATATGAAGGAGGAAATGGCCCCATAAAATCAATACCCCATATATCAAACACCTCGCACTCCAGAATATAATGCTGTGGCATTTCGTCCCTCCTTGAAATGTTGCCATCTCTCTGTCATCGATCGCATTGAGCTACAAAACTTTGGGCATCCTTGAATACTGACAGCCAATAAAAACCAGCTTCTAGCACTTTGTGGGCTGTCCTATTGGCACCATGGTGTCCTCCAGTGGGTCCACTATGGCAATGGTTCAAGATCTCCTGTCCTTCCTCATGTGAAACACAACGCCTGATCATTTGGTCTGAGCAATACTTGAACAAGTAGAGGTCTTCCCAATAGTAATACTTCAGGTCAGTAAAGAATTTCTTTTTCTGTTGCTTTGACATGTCTTGTGGAAGGACCCTAGCCACTAAATAGTTGGCCATGTCTGCAAACCATGGGGACTCCAAACTGCTAACTTTGTTGACGGAATACAAATTCTCCCCAGGAAATCTATCGTTAATATCTTCTTCCCTTAGTTGCTCCACACATGGGTTCTCCAATCGAGATAGATGATCCACTGCAAGGTTTTCTGCTCCCTTTTTGTCTCTGATCTCAAGGTTAAATTCTTACAATAGGAGTATCCACCTGATGAGGTGGGGTTTTGCATCCGTCTTGGTCATTAAATATCTCAATGCGGAGTGGTCAGTATATACTATCACCTTAGAAAGAACAAGATAAGATCGGAATTTGTCAAAAGCGAATACTACTGCCAATAACTCCTTCTCAATAGTGGTATAATTCTCTTGAGCCCCGGTTAGAGTTTTGCTGGCATAGTATATCGGTTGAAAATACTTATCTTTTCTTTGACCCAGGACAGCTCCTACAGGATAGTCGCTGGCATCGCACATCAGTTCAAATGGTAGGTTCCAATCTGGAGCCACCATGATAGGAGCTTCGGTCAGTTTCTCCTTCAGCGCCTCAAAGGCTTGGAGACATTCATCATTGAAATCAAAGGCAATGTTCTTCTCCAGCAACCTGGTGAGAGGACGAGCAATTTTAGCAAAATCCTTGATGAATCGTCTATAGAATCTAGCATGTCCCAGAAAACTCTGAATAGCTTTTACCGAAGAGGGTGGGGGAAGTTTGGCTATAGTATCAACCTTGGTGTTGTCTACTTCAATCCCCTACTGAGATATTTTGCGTCCTAAGACAATACCTTCAGCCACCATGAAGTGACACTTCTCCCAATTCAAGACCAAGTTAATTTCTTCACAACGTATGAACACCCTTTCCAAATTCTGTAGGCAAGAATCAAATGAATCCCCAAACACGAAAAAGTCATCCATGAATACTTCCATAATATCTTCAACCAAATCTTCAAAAATCGCTAACATGCACCGCTGAAAGGTGGCCGGTGCATTATATAATCCAAAGGGCATCCTCCTGTAAGCAAATGTGCCATAGGGACATGTAAAGGTAGTTTTCTCTTGATCTTCAGGGGCAATCTGAATCTGGTAATATCCCGACATCCCATCTAGAAAACAGTAAAACATATGTCCAGCAAGCCTCTCCAACATCTGATCGACAAAAGGTAAAGGAAAATGGTCCTTGCGTGTGGCTTCATTTAATTTGCGATAGTCAATGCAGACTCGCCATCCCGTCACCGTCCTCATTGGTATGAGCTCATTATTCTCATTTGGGACCACCGTCATCCCCCCCTTCTTTGGCACCACCTGGACGGGGCTTACCCATGAACTATCAGAAATGGGATAAATTAGCCCCGCATCTAACAATTTGATTACCTCTTTCTTAAAGACTTCTTTCATGTTTGGATTAAGTCGTCTTTGAGCTTGCACCACTGGTTTGAAATTGTCTTCCATCAGGATTTTGTGTGTGCAAAAAGATGGACTAACCCCTTGGATATTCACGATTTTCCATGCCAAGGCACGCTTATGCTCCTTCAATATCTTCAAGAGCTTTTCCTTTTGACCAATGGTTAGCCCGGCTGCAATGATGACCGGCAACTGAGAATCCTTCTCTAAGAAAGCATACTCCAGATAGTCAGGGAGTTGCTTCAGCTCCAGAATTGGAGGATCTTCAATAGAGGGCTTCAATCAGGCAACATCTCCTGCATCAATATTCTCCCTCTCTGTTTCTATCCCAAGTTCATCCTTACCATCAAGATGAGTCAACATTTCTTATATTGCACAATCTTCTATCTCTTCAATATTGCATAATCTCAAACTCAACTCTAATGGATCCTTGCATAAGATATCTTCCACAACGGTATCAGTTAAATCAATTGCATAACAAGTATCATCAGAATTTACCGACTTCTTCATCACAGTTGGGATTTGTATCACTAACTCGTCTCCCCCAATGCGCAGCACTAATCGGCCCTCAGCCACATCAATGATTGCTCGGGCTGTGGCTAAAAAGTGGCGTCCCAAGATCAGAGGAACTTCAGTGTCAACTTCCATGTCCAGGATCACAAAATCAACCGGGAAGATGAAAGTTTCTAGTTTTACTAATACATCTTCAATGACCCCTCTAGGAAACTTCACTGATCGGTCTGCCAATTGAAGGCTCATTCGTGTGGGTTTGGGCTCCCCTAATCCCAGCTTTTGAAAGAGGGAATATGGCATCAAATTTATGCTAGCCCCCAGATCTGCTAATGCTTTTTCTACAGGTAAATTACCAATGAAACATGGTATGGTGAAACTCCCTAGATCTTTTAATTTCTTTGGAAGCTTGTTTAGTAAAATTGCAGAAAAACTCACATCGATTGTTGCAGTGGAGATCTCTTCCATCTTCTTCTTATTAGATAGTAAATCTTTCAAGAACTTAGCATACCGGGGCATCTGAGAAAGGGCTTCCATAAGTGGTAAGTTGATATGTAACTATTTGAACAAATCTAAAAACTTACCGAAATGTTCCCGGTCCTTATCGTTCCGCAGCATAGCAGGATATGGCAATGGGGGTTTATAGGGCTAGACGATAGGTGTCTTCTTAGCTTCCAAGTCTTTTGTTCGTTCCTCTATAATTCTGCCTTTTTCTGCGTTATTAGTGGTCTCGCCTTTATCAACAGTCTCATTATCCTTCCTACTAACAGGAGTTTCCCCAACCTTATCTGATTTCACTTCCTTTCTACTCCTAAGAATTACTGCCTTCACATGTTCCCTTAGGTTGGTCTCTGTATTTCCAAGAAGAGACCCTTGTGGTCGCTCAGCAAGCGCTTTAGAGATCTGCCCCATCTGGCTTTCCAAGTTGTGGATTGAGGCTTCATGATTTCTTAGAGCTACCTCTGTGGATTGCTGGCGTTGCTCCGACGCTTGAATGAACTTCACAATCATATCCTCAAGGCTAGATTTCTTTTCTTGGAAAGGAGGTGGAGCTGGCCTTTGGAATCTTGGAGCGGGCGCATTACCCCTTTGAGATTGCTGATTACTCTAGGAGAAATTGGGATGATTACGCCACCCTGGATTATATGTGTTGCTATAGGGATTGTTCTGTGATCTTGTGGGATTTCCCAAATACTCAACACGCTCTGTCACTTCAGACACCGCATTGTTGGAATGAGGTTCAATTGGGCAGTATTGGGATGGTTGAGATACAGCCATCCCTTCAACTTTTGAAGCGAGCGCATCTACTTTTGCTGCAATTGCTGTCATCAAATCGACCTCATAAATGCCTGCTGCCCTGTGCTTTTGTCTACCATGGCTCCATTGGTGATTATTTTTTGCCATGTTCTCAAACAAACTCAACGACTCTTCCGGCGTTTTCACATTCAAAGTACCCCCAGCCGCAGCATCAATTGTCTGCCGAGTTGCATAGTCAAGCCCATTATAGAAGGTGGAAACTTGCAGCCAGTTAGGCATTTGGTGATGTGGACACCACCTAAGAAGATCCTTGAATCTAATCCATGCTTCATGCAGGGGCTCGTGATCTAGTTAGTTGAATGATGTGATATCATTTCTCAACTTGGCAGTTTTTTATGGTGGGAAATAATAGTCCAAGAAAGTCTCTGCCATCTGGGTCCAAGTGGTTATGGAATCCCGGTTTAGTGAACTAAACCACTACCTTGCTTTCCCTCGAAGAGTAAAAGGGAAAAGTCGCAATTTCAGTGCTTCCTCATATACTCCGTTTTGCTTGACAGTTGCGCAAATATCCAAGAACATCTGAATGTGCGCATGAGGATCCTCGTCAGACAAACCGTCAAACTGGCATTGGTTGTGAATCATATGCATTGTAGAGGCCTTGATTTCGAAGTTGTTGGCCTCTATTGCTGGTTGCACAATACACAACCCAGTGCTACTCAGAGTAGGTCGAGCATATTCAATCGTCGTCCTTCGTTCATCTACCATTGGTCCAGTTTCTCTCAATCGCCTTCTAAAAGTTTGGTCAATCTCAGGATCAAAGTCAAGAAGCTTAGATGAAGAGCTCTTTGTCATAAACTGCGACAGACAAACACTGAACTTAGTTTCCTCAACAAATTTGAATGGAAGCACGAATGAAGTTAATGGAAATAAATAGAAAAAATAAAAAAAAAATTATAGTTAAAGTAGTAGGCGTCAAGTTTTCCTAATATTACAAGTCCCCGGCAACAGCGCAAAAAACTTGATGTACGATCTGACCGTTCTAACAAGTTTAACCCTATACTCAATCCTAGCTTACGATCAGTTCTCAGGCAAGTGTACCTATCGATTAGTATTATAGCATAGGAGTACAGGTATCGATCCCACGAAGACTTATAAGTACTAGTACTAACGATTATCCTACTATTTAACTTCTCACTATTGATGATCTTAATTGTCCTAATTATTGCATAAATCTGAAAGAAACGAATAAAATGAACAAAGTAAATATAATCAAACACTCCCTTAATTAATTCGATGATCTAAACATACCCTACCCAAGATCTACCCCTAATTCTCATGCAACTTTTATTCAATTCCAACCATTCCAATGATTAATACCCAATCTCTGATCTGCAGAGTTTCTTACACTAGATTAGGGTCTTTCTCAAGATCAATAATCTCTAATCCTAATTAAGTCAATTAAGATCTCTCTTTAATTAACATAATTAAGATTGCAATAAAATCCAGGGACTCTCAATTGAACTAAACCACAATGACCTCGTTCAATACAGAAAACCTCCTATAACCTATCTCTAGGATTACAAGGGGTCTTATTATTCATGCCAGATCTACTCTATTAAATGATTTCTCAATCTTAATAACAGAGATCTAATCTCATCTTAATACTGCGCACATATCAAGATGAACAAACTATGATTGCAACATGAATAAACTCAAAGAGTAGAATTAATTATTGAACATCAACAATTCTATTACATGACAATCCGGGGTTTCTCAAGGGATTAGGTATGAAACAATTAGTTACTCATGAATCTAATAAGAAGAACAAAGCAGAAAATAATTGAGTCCATAAGGAAAATTCAAACACGAAATATCTTGGCTTCGAATCCGAAAACTATTCTGGCAACAACTTCTCTTCTCTAGAGTTCTCTTTTGCCGCCCCCTTTCTCTCCTTAGGGTTGTTCTATTTATACTTCCTAAGGAATGGCCGAGCATCTTCAGCTGGAAAGATGTAGTCGTAACTTTCCTTTTCCAAGTGAATCTCGACACGTGAATAACAGTCGCCTGACACGCCCAACAACACGGCCAGATTTCCAACCGTGTCTCCCTCTGGTCGATAATCTGTAATTCCTCATTTTTGTTCAGTGTTTGGTACGACTAGTAACACGGCTATTGGCATGACTAGTAACACGGCTAGTAACGCGGCTGGCAACACGGCTAGATTATAAACCGTGCCAAGTTCTAGAGCTTTCCACGTCTTCGCAGCGTCTGCCACGGCTTCAAGCACACCCCAATCACAAGTCGTGCTTCCTTTCCAAGTGACGAGTTTCATCTTCAGGTGTGCCCACGGTTCATGACACGGGCGTAGCTTTCCCTGTGTTGTCCATAAGTAGCTTTAACTTGATCTTTTAAGCTTCAATCATGCTCCTTTTGTTATCTTTCTCCTTCTCTTTGGTATTATGCCCTGAAACTGATATATTTATCTGTTAAGTACTGAATCCGCATTGATTTTATTCAAAAGCCTACACAAATTCATCATTAATGCCCATGATTTACAAGGGTTAATTTACTCTTATCACTGGCCAGCAGGGGATACACGGCCGTGTGCACGACCGTGTACTTTGGTCGTGTACTTTTCTGTGCACATTCCGGTCACATACACGACCGTACACTTCTGGTTGTATACCTTCCTATGGATTTTCTTGACTCCATACACGGCCGTGCCTTTTAGCCGTGTATCTAGCCGTGTATGATTCTGTGCAATCTTGGAATTCCTACACGGCCGTGCCTTGAACATACACGCCCTCTTCAACCCATGTCTGGTGTGACTTGTATAAAAGCAAGGGTCTTCCCATGGTTGTTCCAATCTGTTCCAACTTCATGATTGCTCCAATCCTTTCCGGCTTCATGGACAACCTTTGTCAACCCGTTAAGTGCTTCCTTGAATCGTTTCGCTTGATTTCTTATGATCGGTCCAGGCGGCACTTCAAGAGGATCCACATTTCTTCTTCCGGCTTGGCTCTCATCATGGATCTCATCAGGAACAAAGGTGGTAGGTGAGGCAGTGAAAGCAGTGGACAAAACTTCCCCAACTATTATGAGAGAAAATTTACCTACTGGGAAGGGTAAAGAGGTAATGGCTCCAAATGTGAGGCAGACTGTTTCCGGATCTACTAGTGGGAAGGTGCGCCAGATAAAATGCTTTAAATGCATGGGATTTGGGCATATGGCAGCACAATGTCCAAATAAGAGAGTGATGATTGTTATAGAGGACACTGGGGAGGATATTAAGGATGACCACGATCAGATTAAACCTACAAATCTACCAATTGCACTGCAGGATTATTATGATGACCAGACTGCAGATGCACTTGAGGAGTATACAGGAGGGAAATATCTACCCCTTAATGTGTTATGCAAGGTTTTATCTATATCTCCTGATACTAGTGACATTCAGAGGGAGAACATATTTCACACCTATTGCAGAATCAGAGATAACATTTGTGTACTCATCATCGATAGTGGTAGTTGCACGAACGTTATATCTGCTGCGCTGGTAGACAAATTACAACTATCTACTATCCCACATCTTAGCCCTTATCACTTGCATTGGCTGGATAATAGAGGTAGTATGCATGTTACCCTTAGGGCAAAGGTTCCTGTGGATATCGAGCAGAATTATCATGATGAGATCCTGTGTGATGTAGTCCCTATGCATGCATTCCATTTACTGTTGGGTCGACCTTGGTTGTATGATCGACAGGTGTTACATGATGGGTTTAAAAATACCTACATGTTCAGCATGGGTGAATTACGCATAGTTCTATCGCCGATGACTCCATCTAAGGTCCATGGGTTTCAGGAACAGATCAGAAATCCATCCACTACCTTTGATAGCCGGAAGCGCAGGACGACGGAGACATTAGGGTTCAGTTCCAAAACTGATCCTCTAGATTTGAGGGCAAATCTTTCAGAAGCCCGAGGAGATGATGGGAAAATTTCTGGCATAGTCGATATTTTCAGAACCTGATTTGGATGATGATCCAAATCACTCATATTTTACTTTACATCTTTTATTCTAATAAATATTTGAGAATAATCTTACAGGTACAATGATAATTCTCCATGGATGCCAATATGTCCTACAATAGTTGATGGATACAGAACATTTTCAAGATGACAATCAAAGATCCGCTGCGATTGTTTTCCATCCCAAGGCATTGGTTCATAAAGACTTATGATATTTTGTACTTTATAATTTTTTTATGAACTATTTTTTGCTGTATTTGGTTTTGAGACACTTTCATTTCCTTATAATTTTCATTTAGGACTAGCCACCTTAAAAGTGGTAAACTTGTAATTTTGACCACTTTCTAACCCTAGGAGTAGCAAGTATAAATACTTACTTAGAAGAGGGTTTGAGGAGGCCATTTTTGTAGATTATACACTTCACTTAACATGAGAGGGCTTAGGGTTTCCTAATTCCAAAAATCTCTTATCAATTTCAACCCAAGAATTAGAATTGTGGCGAGTGCGACAAAGGAGAATTGTGAGTCATATCGATTCATCTTTATTGTATGTTCATTTCTTCTCTAGTGAGTCATATCTAGGGTAGATTTGAATCTTTCTTAGACTTATTGGTGATTGTAATTCGTGGATAATCATCTTGTAAGGTTGATTGTTCATTGAGATTGAATTGCTCTTTAGTGATTGGCGTGAATTGGCATGGTTGGAAGGGTTTGAGTTCACGGTTTTTGTGCTTGTCTTTTTCATTCATTTCACGTGTAATTCTCTTGTTCTTATTGTTGATTAGTGAAATTGACCATTAGTGGGAGTTAATTGAATCTTTGAACCATTAGATTTCATCAAAGTTCCATTAGGGTCATGCAATTTCCTAGTCCATTGAACCGGTTTGTATGAGACTTGAGAATTGTTTTTCTTGAGTCATTTGATTGTGCTTGAAAGTGGTTTTGAGCACATCAATATAGTTGTTGAACTTGATTCACATGCCTCCTTTATCGTATACATCTCAGAAGGATTTATGCATGTTGTAATCGAGATCATGTAATACCACTCTTCCTATCTCATATCTATATACCCATAACATACGTACATATATGAGAAGACTTGGATCATTGAATCCTAGAATTTCTCTTCCATAATTTGTATTGCGCGTAAGGGCTTGACTACATACTTCACATCAATTATTACTTCCCATAACAACATACATGACATAGTGACATCTCTTCCTACCACTTATAAATTCGTACCTATTCGCATTAAGGGATTAAACTCCATATTTACATACCCTTACATGTTGTCTCATAGTCTTATTCATGGGTCTTTACTTTTCTTCAAATTTCTTAATACACAAGCTTACAAGAAAACTAACACACTATAATCCTAACTCCCACTTCCATTTCATCTTATGTATCACATCTTTAAGTCTAACTTCTATTCCTATTCTCATCATACCACATATACACATGAACCTATATATCATCTATCAAGGCGTCATATAACGTAAATTTTCCAACTCCTCCGTTCTTAACCAACTAGCTTATTTCACCTATGTTTAAATGTATCATTTCATACCTCCTTGAAGTGCACCCTACCATCTCCTGTTTCCAAATGCTTCACGCCACAACAACAAAACAAGAAACAAGGCGCAAGGATGGCTAGCAAAGGGAAGTTGATGGAATGCTACACACTCTCCACGCAATCATATATATATATGTAAGCATAAGGTCACTTATTAGCAGCAAAAGAAGGGGCAAAACAACACCATACGCACGCTTCTTGCACCACGGGTCAAAAACAGCAGACCAGGATATTTGTTATATGTATATATATATCTATATGATCCCATTTACGGTAGCAACAACTGGAAGCATCAATCTTCACAGCATGTTTAGTTCCTACTACTTATATATGTATAGTCTTTGTTTACAACAAACAAAAAGAGGAACAAGTCCAACACAATCCATCAACGAAATACTGATGTACACTCCTCGGAGGAAGAACGACGCCTCAACGTCTTACATATATTTACGTATATGTGTCTATTGCTCAACCACTGTGAGGAAGGAAGACACGGACAAGAATTAAATGGATCTTACTCGCACAGCAAAACAACTCCACCAATCACAAAGGATTACATATATATGTATATATATATATATATTGCTACTCGCTCTAAGGGTCAAGCCCACACACGTGCACAGTGCACCGAATAGTTTATATATATACATATCAATATATATTTGATATTGACAGCAAAGTCCATATTAAATACACAAAATCAACAATATACACATAATACAACACATCACGGAGTCCTACTTTCCTCAGTCTCATTTCGTCGAGGTTTACTCGAAGTAATCATCGAGTATTTCCGAACCGAAACTCTCTTCACCTAGAAAATTAGGGAAAAGTATATTAATACACTAAATACATAGTTTAGGTCACTTTATTTAGTGTTTCCTAAGCTATTACAACTAATTTTAAGTAAAGTACTAAATTTTACATTTATTTATTCTCTGTATATAACTTTTAGAAACTAACTCCGTTTCGTGAAAAGCTAGTCTAGTTGAGTTACACTTACCTCAAGGAACACATAGGTGGTCTCGGATCGTCGATTGGAGGTCGTATGTGTGAGATATGATTTTTTTTGCTCAGTTCTCTTTTGTTTTCCTTTCTTCATTCTCCGTTTCTGCGTAGTCCCTGTCTCCTCTCTGTTTCTCTCTTTTGCTTCTTCTTTTTTTCTTCATTTCTTTGTTACTTATGGGTTCCGTGGGTCCTCTACAGAAATGCAGCATATATATATTATTATTAAATAATACTTTATTAGGTTTAGGGTTTTCAAAAATCCTAGTATATTTTTGCGCATGCAGTGGCATCGATAAAATTTATGATTTTAATATTTTATTACAAAATTTTACGCTTAAGCTAATTTGATTATTCCAAGTGTGAATGTCCACTCGAAATTCATATTTAACAATCCTAATTCTATGATTTTATTCTATTTCGTCGTTTACTCAAAATTTTCTTATGGTTTTCCTCTAACATGCTTATTTATGTTATGATAACTCTATTCGAAGAGTGTTTTAAGGCTTTTAATAAAATCTTTTAATTATTCCACTATTATACGAAATTAAAGTTCACGGGTTTTTACATCAAAGGTTGAAGAGGTTTAGAGGTAGATAAGTAAAACTAGGAAGAAGAAGACCTTATTGGTGGAACAATATGAGTTAGAGGAGGCCATAGCAAATGAGAGACCAGTATATTTCTTGTAGATAATGTGTACCCTAGATATGGAGGGGCATGAGCAACTACCTCCTGTGGTATCTTTGGTACTAGATGACTATAGTGATCTTTTTACAGATAAATTGCCAAGAGGATACAGCATCTCTATTGCATTAAATGTTGCAAATCTGTCACCCTATTTACCCGATGATATTCATGAAGACCTATCAGATTTGAGGGCAAATCTTCCATAAACCCGAGGAGATGACAGGACCCATCACTAGGGTAAGAGCTAAAGGATTACAAAATTTGGCAATGAGGATCCTCTTTAAACAATTAGACCCTAAAGATATTTGTTTACTATTTTCTTTTTCATTGTATAATTATTATGTATTTCAACAGGTACATTTGTGGGTTTTTATAGGACAGCGAGTAAATTCACTAATGCTTAGTTTGTGGGTTATTCATAGACCTACAAAACCAAAGAAGAACCAGTCCTATATTGTTCCATGGAGTTGCAAGAAGTCGGCCACATATGAGGGTTCTATTTGCAATTTTCTCTTGATTAGAAACCAACCACATTTTGTTATTTTCACTTGTATTTTCTTTTGTTAAATTTTCCTTATTTAGAGTAAGTATAAATACTTGCAAAGTAGGGTTTGTAAGGGACTTTTGAACATTATAAAATCTAATTTTTTTGTGTTGTGGGAGAGGTCCTCTTCACACCATCCTATTCTTATCAATTTCATTGTTGAAATTGTGGCGAGTTGACTTAAGAAATATTGTGAGTAATATCAATACTTCTTGAGTTGCTTCCAATTATTGCTAGTGTGTTATATCTAGTATATAATTAAGATTGTTTACTTGTTTTTGTTTATGCTAAATTAGGGTTCTTTCTGTTACTTAGGCTTACGCCAACTGTGGGAGTTGGAATTGAATTGTTCCTCTTATATTTGAATGGTATTGGAATCTAATTATAGTATATCTTAATTTGATTCATGCCATTTAGGGTTATTAGTTCTTGTTTCACGCCATTTTAGGATTCCATCTTCAATCTTGTTTCACGCAATTTTAATTGGAAATTGGAATCAATTTTGTTTGATTTATTAAGTGGTATTGAGATTCCCAATAGAGCACATCATTATCTGTTAATTAAAGATGATTAGTCGTTAATATATTGTAAAATTAATTAGAAAAAAAAATTATATTTGTTGCGAAGTGAAAATATTTGTATAGTTTTGTAAAATGAGTTAAAAAATTAATTAGTTATTAATTATCCATTAATCAAAGAAGATTAGTCGTTAATATATCATTAATTAATTGCTATAACATTAATTAGTGAAAAATTTTATGTTGGGTGAAAATGTAAAATATTTGCATGGTTTAGTAGAATTAGTTGTAAAAGTAAGTAGTTAGTAATTATTCGGTAATTAAAGATGATTAGTCATTAAAATGTCATTAATTAGTGAAAAATTTTGTATTTGTTGCAAAGTGAAAATATTTGTATGGTTTTGTAACATGAGTTATAAAATTAATTAGTTATTACCTATTCGTTAATCAAAAGGGATTAGTCATTAATATATCGTTGATTAATTGCTATAAAATTAATTAGTGAAAAATTTTGTATTGAGTGGAAATGTAAAATATTTGTATGGTTTTGTAGAATTAGTCATAAAAGTAAATAGTTATTAATCATCCGTTAATTAAAGGTGATTAATCGTGAATATTTGTTAATTAATTGTTGTAAAATTAATTACTGAAAAATTTTGTATTTATTGCAAAGTGAAAATATTTGCATGGTTTTGTAAAATGAGTTATAAAATTAATTAGTTATTAATTATTCATTAATTAAAGGGGATTAGTCATTAATATATCGTTAATTAATTATTATTAAATTAATTAGTGAAAAAATGTTGTAGTGGGTGGAAATGTGAAATATCTGTATGGTTTTTAGCATTAGTCATAAAAGTAAGTAGTACTTAATCATGTTTTAATTAAAGGTCATTAGTCGTTAATATATCCTTATTTAATTGCTATAAAATTAATTAGTGAAAAAATTTATATTGGTTGCAAATGTAAATTATTTGTATGGTTTTGTGTAATAGATGGAGTGATGTGCCTAAAACCAAGTTTAAGCACACAAAACCAAGATTGAAAGACACTTAGACAATGTCATTCAAACTAGCTTCAATCTCATGAACATTAGCGTCAAATCTCAATGCTTTTGAACCAATTAGACAATAATGATGTGTTCAATCTTAAATCCAAATATGATATAGCTCTGATACCAAAAAGATGATGTGCCTAAAACCACTTAGAAGCACAATAAAAAAACTTAAGAAAAACTATCTGAAGTCAAGGCAAAATCGGATCCACAAAGGGGCACTTTTCACGTGAACCCTAAAGAAGATATGATCAAATCCAAATATCCAAAGATGTAATTATAATTCCACAATCATAATACCTTCTAAAACCTCTTAATTTCATATAATCCACGCAAATAAACCTCAAATGACAAAAGAAAAATCGTAACAAAAATAATCCCTCTCAAATAGTGAAGAACACGTTTCCTAGGGAAATTTTCAATGATGAACCAAATATAATTGATAGATACTTCAAATAAGCACAAGAATTCGTGAACAATAAGAAGTATTTCTGACCAAGAAATATCTCAATTCAACCCTAGATATGACACACTAGAGAAGAAAAGATATCACAACAAAATGAAATTAATATAACTCACAATTTCAAGATGTTGCACTCGCCACAATTTCAACTTCTTAGGATTGAAATTGATAAGAGAATTTGGAATTAGGAAAACCCTAAGCCCTCTCACGAAATGTGAAGTGTTTGTTCTGCAAAATAAGCCTCCTCAAACCCTCTCTTAAGCAAGTATTTATACTTGCTACTCCTAGGGTTAAAAAGTGCTCAAAATTACAAGTTTGCCACTTTTAAGGTGGCTAACCCTAAATGAAAGTTACAAAGAAATAAAAGTGTCCCAAAACCAAAATACAACCAAAATAGTTCATAAAAGAAGAAATATATAAATAAATGGTCTTCATGATGCCGGTCTTCTATAGGATCCATCGGCTCAGCTCATCGCTGGTTCAGGTCGATCCATGGATAACCCACAAGCTGAGTCTGAGGGAGTTTGTCCATTGCCCTATAAAATATGATAAGTGTGCCTGTTGGAAAACAAAATACAAGAATAATAGAAAAGAAGTTAATATATAAATAATTCTGGGGTTGATCTTCTCAAAATGGGCCCTCATCGCCAAAATTCGAATTTCTTTAGTTCTTGCCCTAATGATAAGTCTTGTCGGATTTTTATTCCTATCATCTCCTCGGGCCTCAAAAAGATTTGTCCTCAAATCTAGTAGATCAAATGCAATAGAGACTTTGTTTTCTCCTAGCAATCCATCTGAAGAAGTATCTCTGCAGAATCCCAATATCTGAAATACTACAGGTGGTGATTGTTTTTTCTCCTCCATTTCCAGGATGTATCTCTTCTGCAACACAAATAATGACCCATTATCCACTGAGGTGTTCCAATCTCAACCCATTGCACTGATATTGTTTCCTCCTTTTCTAACTCTTCTGTATGTCGCCGATCTTCATGGTCTTCTAATGGTTGGCCCAACTGCTCATTGTCCTCTGAGACCTCTGAAGGTGAACACAACTGTCTCTGTACATTTTGGCCCTCTAATGATAGAGTCATCTGACTCTGTTCCTCAGGATACTCCAATGGTTTACTCAACTGCTCGTGAACCACTAGTATCTCTGAAGGAGAACATAACTGACCCTGAACAGTTTGGTTCCCTGGTAGTTTGCTTCTAATATCCTGGAATGAATAGGATTGTCTCTGTCTTTCCACTTTCAAGGCTAACTTTATAACCTCATCAAGTGTACTATATCTCTGAAGCTCAACTACACAAGCTATCTCATACTTTAACCCAGATACAAAACGTGCTAGGGTTTGTTTAGGAGGTTCAACTGATCCACATCTGATCACTAGTGTCTCAAACTCCTGTGCGTAGTCATTCACTGTTTTACCCCTGTCGAGTCAAATTTTTGCATCCCCATTCCTAATCCGATCTAGACTAGACCCTATGCTCATCTAATGTAGATCCTCGACTTGAGTTAGGAATTTCGTTTGATTTTTAGAGCCGCCACCCAACTGTTGTTAGGAAATATTGAATTAAGACTAAAGGAGCAGATTAGTCTTAATTTAGACCACTAGTCGTCGTTATTTCCTCTTCTCGTTTTTGAAAAGAGGAAAAGGGAAAACCAGAGTATCTAAGTCCGGAGGCTAACCTATTAAAACCTTACGGTTACCACCTAATCTTCTACAATTGTTCTTATTTAGAAATGTGTTTTATTGTGCTTCTGTTACTTTTTATTATGTTTTTGAATTATTTCAAGAAAATGATTTTCCATTCATTTTATGGGTTAACCCAAATGGGTGCCTACGTACCAGATACTCAGGATCAAACAAGCCGTAATTCACTTTTTTTGGAAACTTTAAGTGTGTTTGTAAATTTTAATTTTTGAAATCTCTTTTGATTTATGTTCTTACCATTTTTGGGATTTTTTTCTGAAAAAATCTAAGCCTAAGTTTTAATTTGATTTTTGAAAATTCTTTTTAGGGAAAACATCAATTTTTGGATTTATTTTGAGAAAATGGTTTTTCTAAGTGCCAAAACTCATTTTTTTTGAATTTTTATAATTTTTGAATTTTTATTAATTTTTTATTATTTTTGTAATTTTTATGATCTTTTATGATTTTTATGAGTTTTCATGATTTTTTATGAGTTTTCATGATTTTTATAATTTTTTTTTATTATTTATGATTTTTATAATTTTTGTGAATTTTTGTTAAAAATTTTACCCTAAACTATTATCTATCCTATTTTAAAACCTAAAGTTTTATTATTATTTTTTCTAATATTTATATTGTTTTTCTACATTTTTATTATTTTTTTCTTATTATTTTTCTACATTATTAAATTCTAGAAAAATCTAATTTCTACCATTTTCCTATTTATTGAAAATAAAACAAAAACAAATAAATAAGTAGCTAAATAAATAACAAATAATAAATCAATTCAAAATAAATAAATAAACAAAATAAATTAATTAATTAAAAAAAATCCGGAAAATCCGACTTACCTGGATCCGGGTCGATGCGCGGGTCGGGTCGGTCGGGTCGAATCGGGTCGAAGCGGGTCGGGTCGGATGCGGCGGCGAAGGATGCTCGTTCACGGCGTTCTGGCGGTCTTTCGTCGCGGGTGAGGTGTCGAATCCTAGCTTCTTGAGGGTGCTGAATCCAATAGTGGTGGTGGTTTGCTCCCAGATCGTCTCTTGGTGGTGGTTCAACTTCAGTCGCCAATCGCGATTTTGGGTCTCCCCCGATTTGCACTCTTTTCTCACTTTCTCTCAATTTTGATTCGTGTTTTTGGCTTCCTCCACTCCTCCTCTATTTATAGGCACTTCGAATCGACTCCGGATAAGCTCAAATCCGGCGATTTAGATAAACACATATTTTTCCGTTTTTTAGATTTGATTTTATCCAACCTATTTGATGCCGATTTGTTGTAATCTTGTGATTTATCTAGATAATTCGGTTTTAGATTTATTGAAATCCAAAAAGATTCGAAGAAATCCAGCAATTTCAACCTTATCGGTCTTCTGCCGGATTTTTCTCCGGCTGGGCTTGCGAAGAAGACGATCACGTGCGACACGCGTGACTTCCCTCGGCCAATCACACGCTGCCACGTGGCAGCTCCAAGCGAAAGACAAAAAAATTGCACAGAGTGCTCGGGGGAGGATTCGAACTCGAGACCTCTGGCCTCCACACGCTCCCCATGCGCACACACGAGCCAGCTGAGCTGACCCAATTTCCTGATTTTCTTTATATCGCAAATTGTACATATGCGATGCAATTTTTTTATTTTTTTGAATATTTTTATTATTTTTGCTAAATTAAAGAAAAATTGGAAAAAATTGAAATTTGATTATTATTCATTCTTAGGGAAAAAATGGGGTGTTTACAGCTGCCCCTCTTTGTAGTAAATTTTGAAAAACTTAACTACAAAGATTAAAAGGAAGACGCCATTTTTGGCATCTTGAATAGATAATACGGTCCTAACAATTTAGAGTCATGTTCCCTCCCCAAAAAGTGCTTTATGGGCTGACTAATTGGCGATAGGAAACACCTCAAGCATTGTGTGGAAGAAATGATGATAGGAAGCGTCTTATCAGACTAGCAACCTTGGAAAGAAAATTTACTTAGGAAGCGCCCTTATGAGCTGGCTACCTGTCAACAGAAGCGTCTTATTAGACTAGCAACTGTTTGGAAGAATATTTCCGAAAAGTGCCCCAAGAGCTGACTAATCGGGAGAATCTCGGAAAGTGCCCCTCATAGGCTGACTAACCTTAAGATAGATTTTTAGGAAAGTGCCCATCTTGGGCTGACTAACCTATGGTAGAGTGTCTCAAAAAGTGCCCTTATGAGCTGACCATGAGAACGGATTTTTAGGAAAGTGCCCATCTTGGGCTGACCAACCTATGATAAAATTGATTGAACTGTCTCAAAAAGTTCCCTTATGAGCTGACCTTGAGAACAGATTTTTAGGAAAGTGCCCATCTTGGGCTGACTAACCTATGATAGGGTTGTCTCAAAAAGTGCCCTTATGAGCTGACCTTGAGAACAACTTTTTAGGAAAGTGCCCATATTGGGCTGACTAACCTATGATAAAATTGATTGAACTGTCTTAAAAAGTGCCCTTATGAGCTGACCTTGAGAACAGACTTTTAGGAAAGTGCCCATCTTAGGCTGACTAACCTATGATAGAGTTGTCTCAAAAAGTGCCCTTATGAGCTGACCTTGAGAACAACTTTTTAGGAAAGTGCCCATATTGGGCTGACTAACCTATGATAAAATTGATTGAACTGTCTTAAAAAGTGCCCTTATGAGCTGACCTTGAGAACAGACTTTTAGGAAAGTGCCCATCTTAGGCTGACTAACCTATGATAGAGTTGTCTCAAAAAGTGCCCTTATGAGCTGACCTTGAGAACAACTTTTTAGGAAAGTGCCCATATTGGGCTGACTAACCTATGATAAAATTGATTGAATTGTCTCAAAAAGTGCCCTTATGAGCTGACCTTGAGAACAGATTTTTAGGAAAGTGCCCATCTTGGGCTGACTAACCTAGGATAAAACTGATTGAACTGTCTCAAAAAGTGCCCTTATGAGCTGACCTTGAGAACAGATTTTTAGGAAAGTGCCCATCTTGGGCTGACTAACCTAGGATAAAACTGATTGAACTGTCTCAAAAAGTGCCCTTATGAGCTGACCTTGAGAACAGATTTTTAGGAAAGTGCCCACCTTGGGCTGACTAACCTAAGATAGAATTGATTGAACTGTCTCAAAAAGTGCCCTGATGAGCTGACCTTGAGAACAGATTTTTAGGAAAGTGCCCATCTTGGGCTGACTATCCTAGGATAGAATTGATTGAACTGTCTCAAAAAGTGCCCTTATGAGCTGACCTTGAGAACAGATTTTTAGGAAAGTGCCCATCTTGGGCTGACTAACCTATGATAGAGTTGTCTCAAAAAGTGCCCTTATGAGCTGACCTTGAGAACAACTTTTTAGGAAAGTGCCCATATTGGGCTGACTAACCTATGATAAAATTGATTGAACTGTCTCAAAAAGTGCCCTTATGAGCTGACCTTGAGAACAGACTTTTAGGAAAGTGCCCATCTTGGGCTGACTAACTTATGATAGAGTTGTCTCAAAAAGTGCCCTTATGAGCTGACCTTAAGAACAACTTTTTAGGAAAGTGCCCATATTGGGCTGACTAACCTATGATAAAATTGATTGAACTCTCTTAAAAAGTGCCCTTATGAGCTGACCTTGAGAATAGACTTTTAGGAAAGTGCCCATCTTGGGCTGACTAACCTAAGATAAAATTGATTGAACTGTCTCAAAAAGTGCCCTTATGAGCTGACCTTGAGAACAGATTTTTAGGAAAGTGCCCATATTAGGCTGACTAACCTATGATAGAGTTGTCTCAAAAGGTGCCCTTATGAGCTGACCTTGAGAACAACTTTTTAGGAAAGTGCCCATCTTAGGCTGACTAACCTAAGATAAAAATGATTTCTCAAAAAGGTGTCTCCTATGAGCTAACCTTAGAGAGGATGTTTAGGAAAGTGCCCATCTTGGGCTAACTAACCTATTAAATGGAATGTTTAGACTAGTGCCCAACTATGGGCTGACTCATCTTATGCTTTTAAATATGCTTTCTACTGACTGAGCTAAATGATGTGATACCTTTCATGATATGATGATAGTTATTTATTTTTTCATTGTGCTTGCCAGTTTTATCGTGGATAGTAATCAAACAACCGAACCATCGGGCTGGTTTGCTTCTGCTTCATTTCTTCTTATCTTGGCACGGGGTTGAAAGTTTTGTTGTGACTCCCTTTCTTTATGCACATGGCTCTTTTGATGGTAATGTTATACTACTAATGCATTCAGTTCTAATGCTCAAAAGTAAATAGAATTATATCACAAACTATATTAAGATTCATTATCATTTTAGTGTTTATCTTTCATTGGTGAAGTGGTGAGTAATGTGTTTAGGAGTATCTGTGGTGATGGGAATTGATTTGGATTATCGACCATTCAGGAATATTAACTTTGTTTGTAAAAAGTAAAAACTCGACTCAACGAAATTTATATCGAATGTTGGCTTTCATAAACATTGGCAAAATTTCGATTCCCTTGCCTAAGGATAGTACATCTTTACAGCATCTGTGTTAATGGGGTCTCTCAACTCTGGACCATCCATTTGAGTTAGTATCAAAGAACCTCCTGATAGAACCTTTTTCACCACATAGGGGCCTTCATAGTTTGGGGTAAATTTCCCCCTGGAGTCTTGGGCATTCAGGAGAACCTTCTTTAGTACCAGATCCCCCTCCTTGAAGTATCGAGGTCTCATCTTCTTGTTAAACGCTCGGGCCATTCTTTGTTGGTAACACTGGCCATGACATAGTGCGGTAAGCCTTCTTTCATCAATCAGATTCAGTTGATCAAGCCTCTTCTTTACCCAGTCTGATTCAATTAACTGAGTTTCTGACAGGATTCTGAATGATGGTATTTCAACTTCAACTGGTATCACTGCTTCTGTACCATATACCAATGAATAAGGGGTGGCTCCCGTAGATGTTCTTATTGAAGTCCTATAAGCCATGAGAGCAAACGGTAACATTTCGTGCCAATCTTTGTAAGTTGTTGTCATTTTCTCGATGATCTTCTTGATATTTTTATTAGCTGCTTCTACTGCCCCGTTCATTTGAGGTCGGTAGGGAGTTGAATTTCTGTGGTTTATGTGGAATTGTTGACATAAACCTGTCATCGATTTGTTGTTGAGATTGGTACCGTTGTCGGTGATGATGGACTCAGGAACTCCATATCGGGCTATTATGTCCCTTTTCAAGAAGCGGACTGTTACCCCTTTTGTGGCATTGGTATATGACAAAGCTTCTACCCATTTAGTGAAGTAATCGATCGCTACTAGTATGAATCTGTGGCCGTTAGATGCTGTCGGAGTGATCGGGCCTATTATGTCTATTCCCCACATAGAGAAAGGCCATGGTGCTGATAACAAGTGTAGCTCGTTGGGCGGAGCATTTATTTGGTTTGCGTAGACTTGACACAGATGACAGTGCTTGACATATTTTATGCAATCTGATTCCATGGTTAACCAATAATATCCTAACCTCATGATTTTTCGGGCTAACATGTAGCCATTCATATGAGGTCCACATACTCCCTCATGTACTTCCTTCATTAGTTCGCATTCTTCATTTTTGTCCACACATCTCAACAAGGTGGTATCAAATGATCTCTTGTAAAGTATGGACCCACTTAATAGGAAATGGCTTGCTAACCTTCTGAGTGTTCTTTGGTCATTCTTGCTAGCCATTTCGGGGTATTTACCTTCTTGGAGAAAGGTCTTGATGTCGTGATACCAGGGCTTGTTATCTTGTACTTTCTTAACGGTTAAACAGTAGGTGGGCCGACTTTCGATGTCTATTTTCATCGGTTGAACTTCGGCTCCCCCTGTTATCTGGATCATAGATGCTAGTGTGGCTAGTGCATCTGCGAATTGATTCTGAGTTCTCGGGATGTATGTGAAAGTGATTGCCTTGAATTCTTCGATTAGCTCTGTCAAGTGTTGATGGTACGGTACCAGTTTGGGGTCTTTAGTCTTGTATTCCCCTCTTGTCTGTAGTATGATGAGCGACAAATCTCCATATACTTCTAACTCGTGGATTCCCATTTAGCAGGCCATTTTGAGGCCGAGAATACATGCTTCATATTCTGCGATGTTATTGGTATAGGGAAATTTAAGTCTCGTCGCTGCAGGGAATTGAGTGCCGTCCAGGGATATCAATATTGCCCCAACCCCACAACCGAATACATTGGCAGCTCCATCGAAAAACAGTTTCCATTTCGGGTTCTGCTCTATCCCAAAGTCTTCTACCGGCCTATCTTCCACTATCAATATATTCTCATCCGAAAATTGGGCTTGTAGTTCTTGGGAATCTGTCTCGACAAGGTGTTCCGCCAATTGATCAGCTAAGGCTTGCCCTTTCATCGAGTTCTGATTTATGCATGTGATGTCAAACTCGGATAGGAGCATTTGCCACTTAGAGATTCTCCCTATTAAGGCTGGTTTCTCTGCCAAGTATTTCAAGGGATCATGTCTTGTCAGCAGTTCAATATGGTAGTAAAGGGTGTATTGCCTTAGTCGATGCATGACCCAGATTAAAGCACAACACGTCTTCTCCACCTCTGAGTACCTCTGTTCCCCATCTGTGAACTTCTTGCTCAGATAATATATGGAACGCTCTCTTCCCTCGTCATCTTTTTGCCCCAGCACGCATCCCATGGATTCAAGGAGTATAGTGAGGTATAAGAATAAGGGCTTTCTTTGTTTCGGGACTATCAAGACCGGAGGTTTTGTAAGATAGTCTTTGATTGTTTCGAATGCCTCTTCGCATTCGTCGTCCCATTCTATTGTGGCGTTCTTCTTCAACAAACGGAATAATGGCCGGTATTTGTCGGTGAGCTGTGAGATAAAACGAGCTATATAATTTAATCTTCCCAATAAGCTTCTTACTTCTTTAACGGAGCGTGGGGAAGGTAACTCTACTATAGACTTTACCTTATCAGGGTCGATTTTAATCCCTTCCTGGCTTATGACAAACCTTAATAATTTCCCCGTTGTGGCCCCGAAAGTGCATTTCTCTGGGTTTAACTTGAGCTGAAATTTTCTCAGTTGTTTAAACAATTTCCTCAGGATATCCATATAGCTTTCTCCTTCTTTGGATTTGGCTATCATGTCGTCAACATATACTTCAACCTCTCGATGCATCATGTCATGAAATATTGCGACCATAGCTCTCTGATACGTTGCCCCGGCGTTTTTCAAACCGAAGGGCATGACTTTGTAACAGAAAGTTCCCCATGTTGTGATGAAAGTCGTTTTGGTTTTGTCTTCCTCAACCATTTTTATTTAGTTATATCCTGAGAAACCGTCCATGAATGAGAAGAGATGGTTTCCTGCAGTGTTGTCTACTAGAACATCAATGTGAGGTAGGGGGAAGTTATCCTTTGGCGTAGCTTGATTTAAGTCCCGAAAGTCTACGCATACGCGTACTTTTCCGTTCTTTTTCATGACGGGGACTATATTTGCTACCCATTCTGGGTAGTCGGATACTTCAATGAACCCTACTTCTAGTAGTTTCTTGACTTCTTCTTTGATTTTGAGTAAGATGTCCGGCCTAAATCTTCTCAGTTTTTGTTTTTTAGGTTTGACATCCTCCCTTGTGGGAAGCCTGTGAACTACTATTGACTGGTCTAGCCTTGGCATGTCACCATATGACTAGGCAAACACATCTGCATATTCCGTTAATAGCTCGGTTATCTCACGTTTTTGCTCGATACTCAAACTAGTCCTGATTTTGAGGTTCTTAGGGTTTTCCATGCTTCCTAGATTTACTGTCTCCACAGGCTCGTCAATCGAGATTCCGCTTTGTTCATGCTTTAGCCAATTTTCTTGTATTATTTCGTGGTCTAGGATATCGCCTTCAACAACTGACCCAGCAGTGTTGGAAACGATATCAGCGTTTTTACTTTCTACCTGCGCGAAGTATCCTTGATGTTTGATGGTAGGAGATCTGAATAACATGAAAGTGAAAGCATATATATAAGACGAAAACAAACTACAATTGAATTTGAAAAGAGTCTCAATAAAATTTGTTTAATAATTTTTCTCTACTTTTGAGTTAACCTAACGCTAATGATAGGATAACAAAACCAATTGTTTAGAGCTGGATGCTGTTTGGACGTGCGGGGGGTTGATTTCCCTTTGTCGTCGTCCTCTTCATTTATCCAAGGCTCTTGAATGATGTTTACCTTTCGGAAAGATTGTTAGAGAGGTAGGATGCACATCTAGGTGTCGATCAGCTTCCCCCTTTATTCTGCCTTTGACACCTTTTGTTTGCGCTTCTTCTGCGGCCGTAGGAATGTACCCCAGTCCAAACGTCCCATGCTGCCCCTCTTTAAACTGATGGCCCTCCTTGCTGGTTACCATGTTCACTTCATTGAAAATTTGCAACCCCAGGTCTTCTGAACCCTCTTCCCCAATATAAGGTATGGCAGTCTCTCTGTATATGGCGTAATCCTGTTCGCCCAGTACCGTGACTATCTGCCCACTTGCAATGAACTTGACCCTTTGGTAGAGACTAGAGGGGATGGTTCCAGCAGCATGTATCCAGGGTCGTCCCAAAAGCAAGTTAAAAGACCTTGGGATGTCGAGGACCTGGAAGGAGATGTGGAATACTTGTGGACCGATTTCCACCGGTAGGTTCACTTCAGCCCACTATGTCTCTCTTTGACCCATCGAAGGCTCTAACCACCGTGGAGCTAGGTTTTATGTTGCTTGGATCGAACCCCAATAAATCGAGCGTTGCCAATGGGCAAACGTTGAGGGATGATCCGTTGTCAATGAGTACCCGGGAGACAATGGTGTCGTTGCACCTGACCACTATGAACAGTGGTTTGGTATGTTGGTGTCCCTCTTCTCCTAGTTCTTCCAGAGAGAAGGCTATCTGGTCCACTATGAAGATGGAGTCTGCTACGTGACCTATCTTGTTTGTAGTGATACCTTTCGAGACCTGGATGCTCTTCAGCACTTTAAAGAGTGCTTCCCTATAGGGCTCAGACGTTGTGAGAAAGCCCATGAGTGATATTTGTGCTGGAACTTTATTTAATTGTTCCATGATCATGTATTCACTAGCCTTGAGCATCTTTGTAAATGCAGCAAGTCCCCCTTCCTCTTCTTCTCCTTTTTCCACGTTGGGTTCTTCAGTCGGGCTTTTATACTTTGGATCGTATAATCTCCCAGAGCGGGTGATGCCTCCCACTATAGGAGGTTGCTCTTGTTCGAGGGCCCGATAGTCGAACGGTGTAGCCTTGTAATTCTCTGCCGGTATCGGGACATTGAATACATATCTTTTTCTTGGGATTTGTACCTCAGTTGATTGTCCCTCATAGCACTGTATAACCCTAGGCTTCGGATGAGAGTTGATCATGTTTATAGCCTTTCCTTCTTCCTTTGATGGGTTATCTTCCTTCTCAAATTCCAGCCCCCATCCACTAGGCGGCCCCTGCTCAGTCGGGATATAAGAATAGTTTACCAAATACTGAAATCTCCCATGTGATTCTCCCAAAGTGCCGACCGTTGGGTCTCCGGCTAACCACCTTCATTTAATGTGTGCCTTTGGTGTTTCTTCTGGAGCTTGGTGGGATTGCTTCTTCTGTTGCTCCGTCGGATTCTGCTTAGGGGCTCCTTTGGAAGTCAACTCCTCAAATGTGATCATATTAATGGTGGGCTTGTGATTGGGCAGTGGGTTGGTGTTGACATTGGGTACTGGGGCGTTCACGAAATCCAGTTAGATGATGCCTGCATCAATTAAGTCTTGGATTTTGTGCCAGAGCCTCCAACACCTATCTGCAGAATGCCCCTCCTGACCCATGTGGTAGTCACATTTGAGGTTTGAGTCGAAGTTCTTAGGCCTGTACCGGTCATTGGGGAGCTCAAAACTGATCAAGTTGTCTGCCCTCAACCGAGCGAAGACTTGACTGAGCGATACGGGCATTAGAGTGAACTGCTTTGGGGCCCTAGCGGCCTGGGCGTGACCTGTCGTAGGTTGTTGGGCTAGGATATTCGTGGTCTGGAATGTCATACGAGTCCTAGATTTTTCTGCCTTACCGGAGTAGATTGTGCTGACAGTGGACTCTTTAGCTCTGTTTCCTCCTAAAGGCCTTTGTGTTGGTGTGACCCTAGGAGGCTCCATTGTTTGGAGTCTACCGGTGGTGATGGCATTCTCAATCCTGCATCCCCCAGCCACTACCTCTGCAAAACTGGATGAGGTCTGGCCTACCAGGTGTGAAAAGTAGGTCTTGTCCAGGGTATTGACAAATATGGATGTCAATTCGTTTTCAGATATTGGGTTGCTACTCTGGCGGCCTAAGCTCTCCAGCACCGAGCATACTCCTTGAACGGCTCAGCATGTCTCTTCCGGAGACTCCCCAGGTCGATTACGGATGGGGCGACTTCAATATTGAACTTATATTGGTCATAAAATGCCCGGGCTAACTTCTCTAAGGTGTTGACAATATTGAAGTCCAAGTGGGCGTACCAGACTAGTGCAGGGCCTGTGAGGCTGTCTTGGAATGTCTGGAGCATGAGCTGGTCGTATTGAGCATACTTGCTCATTTTCCGGGCATATAGCCTGGTATGTATTTTGGGGTAGCCGGTCCCGTCATACTTTTCAAACTCTGGGGTCTTGAACTTTTCAGGGTATATCTCTTCCCTGTATGCTGGCAGATTGGTGATTCCCGCCTGTTCAAAACCATCAGGGCCTTCAATGCTTTTCATTTTGTCATGGAGCTACTGGAAGAGTCGCTTCTCCATCTCCTTCTGCCTCTCTTCCATCTCCTTTTTCAAGTCATCAGAGGTCGGCCCCTAGTTGACCTTTGGCTCATATTCAAAGGCCGGGTTAAGGTGGGAATTGATCTCTTCATATTCCGGAGGCTGTCCCTCCACTGCTTTCCCTTTCTAGCCCCTGAATACTCTTCCTGGGTTGGCTGAGTATTGCATAGGAGGCCGATGCTTTCAGCTAAGAGGTGAACCTGGGCAGCTAGTTGTTGGACTGTTTGTTCTAGGGACATGATCCTAGAGTCCGAGGCAGCTTCAGCATTGGCGTTGTTGCGGTTGTCGCTACTGTTGGCCATTTTTGTTCTTGAACGTGTGAGAACTGGACTTCTAGGAGGGTTCGGTTGCTTGGAAGCTATTTTGATACCTGGACGCGCATTTTGTTTTTTTTGTTTTAGTGTAATGTATGCAAAATGATATGCATGTGTCACACGGATGCTAAAAATAAAAGGGTTGACAATTGATTGACAATGTAATATTGAAATTTTACTTTTATTCACATTGAAAATTTTGGAGTTCGATAATCAAAATAAAAGATTACAAATAATGATCTATTTCCTAGCTCTTTTAGTCTTCTGTTGTGGAGGCTCAGACTTCTCATTGATGACAGCTTCTAATTCTTTGACTTTGGCTTGGGTCTTCTCCAATTGTGCTTCCAAGGCCTTGTTCCTTTGGTCGGATTCTTTGAAACGTCCCTTCCAGATGTCTTTCTTATGATCTGCAGCTTCAAAGTATACTTCCATTCGGGCCTTGACCTGTTCTAGGTATGCTTCTATCTCTGGATTGATCTTGTCTGGTCTTGGTTGGGTGACGTCTAGAACCCGGTATGCTCTTTCCCCTGTCTGGTAGAGCTGGCGGATTACAAACTCTCTGGTGGCTCGGTGTTTTCCCACTTTGCCATCTAATTCCCCGAGGTCCACATTCGGGCTTTCAATTCTGGCTTCCCAAAGTGCTTTGACCTCTGCCAGCTTAGCAAACTTCTCGGCTACCAATAAGCTCGGATCTTGGTATTCAAAGGTGACTGCTTCCAGCGAGGGCCAATAAACTATATCTTGGATGGTACCAAACTGGCGGACCACTGAGTTAGCGTGATATCCAACATATCCGCTGATTCCGATTAAAGGTACTGCTTGGAAGTTTATGCAGGTCAAGATGATTTTGTTACAGCAACTCCACCTGGCTGTCCACAGAATATCATCGGCACTGAAGCTCCTAAGTAGCTCTACCCAACTGTGGCTAGTAAGGTCGTCGGGCAGCTTCACCTTTTCTATACATGAGTTTACGAGATCCACCTGCTGGGCTAAGGTTTTTCGGACCATGTTCAGCCCGAAACACTTAAGGTGGCTTACAAACTAGATCAGCAGAAGGTTGAGGCTCGAGCGGAGAATCCCATGGCATTTCTTCTTGAGGAAATTTAAGTTCCAGATCTGTTCAGCCAGTAGAGCTGGGATGTAAGATCTTCCCTCCAGAAATTGGGTCACCAGCTCTACGACCCGATAGTGAATATAGAAGGTCCCGGTGGGGAACAGTATGGTGGCGAAGGCTGTCAAGATGAAAGCGTTCACCCTTCTCTGTCTGTAAGTTTTGGGGTCCCCACATAGTATGTCCTTCCTATCCCTATTGTCCTCTCGGGCGATGAACCAGGCTTCCAAATCATCCATCCGTATGCAATATCCATTACAGTCTGCTAGGGCTTTGTTGACTGCTGTTTTATGGATGCCTAATAATCTGCTGAAGGCACCGACTAGCCCGGCCTCGAGGTCTGGCATATAGATTTGATCGGTTAGTGTTGGAGCCTATAGTAACTGGGTGTACTCTTCCAGGGTAGGGGTGATCTCATGCGGCCTGATAAAGAAAGCAGCAGGCTCGATTTCCCATAATTGGAGCATGGCCCGGACTAAAGGCAAATTCACCTCTATCCTTGTCAGTGAGAGGACGGGGCCGATCTTTTGCTGGATGAAGACCTGCTCCTCTGGGTTGTACAAGGTAAACCAATGGTCTAGTACCAACTTTGGGTCCAAAGGTTTGTACACCCGAATTTCTTTGCGGAGGAGACGGTCGACTGCGGTGTTAGCCATCTATTTACAATAAGAAATCACCTAATTACAAGACTATGAAAGCATTACAGGGGAATAAATTCGAACTCCATGAACAAAACAACAAACCATTACATCGTCATTCAATTGTCAACCCCTTATGATGTCATGTATGCAAGTAGGTTGGTTCTAACTGGTTCCCGAGCTCTATGGCCTCCCACATTCTCGAAGAAATGGATCTCAGGCTATATCGAAGCATAGGGTGAGGTAGCCTAATCGATCCCGAACGGTGAATCAACTCACTTCGCTTGAAACCTACACAATGGCTCCCCGTCTTAGGTTTCTAGGACGGTCCGGGTTCGACCGCATCTACTCACACAAACATATGTATGCATGCAAAACCCCCATAGCAAAGAAACTAGAATCTAACTAATTCCTGAAAAGTTAGTAACAGAATAATAATTGAAGCACATTTAAAGAGAACAATTCGAGGATTTAGGTAGCTTAGCCTACAGGCATGGGTCCCCAGTGGAGTCGTCATCCTGTCGAGTCAAATTTTTGCATCCCCATTTCTAATCCGATCTAGACTAGACCCTATGCTCATCTAATGTAGATCCTCGACTTGAGTTAGGAATTTCGTTTGATTTTTGGAGTCGTCACCCAACTGTTGTTGGGAAATATTGAATTAAGACTAAAGGAGCGGATTAGTCTAAATTTGGATCACTAGTCGTCGTTATTTCCTCTTCTTGTTTTTCAAAAGAGGAAAAGGGAAAACCAAAGTTTCTAAGTCCGGAGGCTAACCTATTAAAACCTTACGGTTACCACCTAATCTCCTACAATTGTTCTTATTTAGAAATGTGTTTTATTGTGTTTCTGTTACTTTTTATTATGTTTTTGAATTATTTCAAGAAAATGATTTTCCATTCATTTTATGGGTTAACCCGAATGAGTGCCTACGTACCTGATACTTAGGATCAAACAAGCCGTAGTACGCTTTTTTTGGAAACTTTAAGTGTGTTTGTAAATTTTAATTTTTGAAATCTCTTTTGATTTATGTTCTTACCATTTTTGGGATTTTTTTCTAAAAAAATCTAAGCCTAAGTTTTAATTTGATTTTTGAAAATGATTTTTAGGGAAAACATCAATTTTTGAATTTATTTTGAGAAAATGGTTTTTCTAAGTGCCAAAACTCATTTTTTTGAATTTTTATAATTTTTGAATTTTTATTAATTTTTTATTATTTTTGTAATTTTTATGATCTTTTATGATTTTTATGAGTTTTCATGATTTTTATAAAAAAAAAATTTATTATATATAATTTTTATTGATTTTTATAATTTTTGTGAATTTTTGTTAAAAATTTTACCCTAAACTATTATCTATCCTACTTGAAAACCTAAAGTTTTATTATTATTTTTTCTAATATTTATATTTTTTTTCTACATTTTTTTTATATTTTTTTCTTATTATTTTTTTTATTATTTTTCTACATTATTAAATTCTAGAAAAATCTAATTTCTACCATTTTCCTATTTATTGAAAATAAAACAAAAACAAATAAATAAGTAGCTAAATAAATAACAAATAATAAATCAATTCGGAATAAATAAATAAACAAAATAAATTAATTAATAAAAAAAATCCGAAAAATCCGACTTACCTGGATCCAGGTCGGTGCACGGGTCGGGTCGGTCGGGTCGAATCGGGTCGGGTCGGATGCGGCGGCGAAGGATGCTCGTTCACGGCGTTCTGGCGGTCTTTCGTCGCGGGTAAGGTGTTGAATCCTAGCTTCTTGAGGGTGCTGAATCTAATGGTGGTGGTGGTTTGCTCCCAGATCGTCTCCTGGTGGTGGTTCAACTCCGGTCGGCAATCGCGATTTTGGGTCTCCTCCGATTTGCACTCTTTTCTCACTTTCTCTCAATTCTGATTTGTGTTTTTGGCTTCCTCCACTCCTCCTCTATTTATAGGCACTTCGAATCGACTCCGGATAAGCTCAAATCCGGCGATTTAGATAAACCCATATTTTTCCGTTTTTTAGATTTGATTTTATCCAACCTATTTGATGCCGATTTGTTGTAATCTTGTGATTTATCTGGATAATTCGGTTTTAGATTTATTGAAATCCAAAAAGATTCGAAGAAATCCAGCAATTTCAACCATATCAGTCTTCTGCCGGATTTTTCTCCGGCTGGGCTTACGAAGAAGACGATCACTCGCGACATGCGTGACTTCCCTCGGCCAATCACACGCTGCCACTATGGCAACTCCAGGCGAAAGACAAAAAAATTGCATAGAGTGCTCGGGGGAGGATTCGAACTCGCGACCTCTAGCCTCCACACGCTCCCCATGCACACACACGAGCCAGTTGAGCTGGCCCAATTTCCTGATTTTCTTTATATCGCAAATTGTACATATGCGATGCAATTTTTTTATTTTTTTGTATTTTTTGAAATTTCAAAAATTTATAAAAATTTTTCATTATTTAATATTGCCATTTCTGAAATCATTTTTCAAAATTGATGTGTTTTCCTATTTATTTTTATTTTTTTCAATATTTTTATTATTTTTGCTAAATTAAAGAAAAATTGGAAAATTTTGAAAATTGATTATTATTGATTATTATTCATTCTTAGGGCAAAAATGGGGTGTTTACAACCCCCCTATCTCAGTGTCTGGAGACGCATAAATAGCTCATGCCTATAGTGTTTCGGTACAAACCTATTCCTCAAAACTCGTTTCATGTCTCTCTAAGTGTGTATTTCGGTCTCTCCATCTCTTCACCTGCTGATCACCATATTTTCCCACCACAAAGCGGCATGCCCTGTGAATTCTATAGCTGCAAGGTGTACCCTGGAGTCTTCATCAATCTCATAACACTTGAAAAGACCCTCCACTTGGTCTTCCCAGTCTAGGTAATCATCTGTGGAACCCCTACCATCAAATGAAGGCACCTGTAGTTTCACACACTCTAGTCCTTGAGGTGGTCTGAATTCCCTGTCCGGGTATGGATTAAGCCCAAATTATCATCTCTATCTTCCCTAAGAGCATGATAATCTCCCTCTACTCTAGGTGATGCCTGAAGGTTTACTACAGGTGGTGGTGGTAATGTCATCCTATCAATTCTTGTTGCCAATGTAGCAACAATTGTGGTAAGGTCCTGAAGTTGCTCATCTAGAGTTCTTCCACTTGTATTTCGACGACCTAGTCTGCTACCCACTTGGTTATTGGCCTCATTGCCAATGTACCCATTCACGCTATCATATGACATGTTTATGGATGCGATTTATCTGAAGTACAAATGTAATCTCAAAAAAAAATTGTAGCACACTCCCTTCACTTCACCACGTCACAATAACAAGTTTGGATAACCACACAACTTGTACACCCACGGTGCAACAAGTCACCAATGCAATAAATACTTCTTATCACTTCAAGTATATTAGACTAAGTGAAGCACAAATAAATACTTCTAAGTAGTTAAGAAATTAAATTCAACTCACAAGTGTTGAAGTAATAAGTTCAATTACTTTCACACTTTAATATTTGTTTTTAAATTCAAATTCTACTACTTCAACTTTCCTTTCTTGCCACGGCTTCACACCTACATTTGATCTTGATGTGTAGCACCTTTAATCCACACAACTCCACAAATTTACACCACTACACACACCTCAATCACGGTGCACTCACTTCACCAATAACTCCCACGGCAACAACAACAAATTGCATTCCACCTCCATGACAACAATAAGAAATGGAAACAACAACAAATATACTCTAATTCCACGGCAATAATAACAAAATATACTTCACTTCCCACAAGTTCTAACCGCAACTCACAACAAAATAGGCAGCAATTTCAATTTGAAATTCAAACCACTTCACTTATTGAAAGCCTTCCTCAATTGGTAACAATGAATTCAAATTCAAATAGCAATCATTAAATCCCACAACTTAATTGCATATGTTTTGAATTCAAATAATTCCTTACTAATCAAAACTCAATGTAATCTGCAAATTGTACTCCTCCAGTTCAGAATTACACAATGGAAATCAAAACAACAAGCTACACAACCTCCTTCACACCAAAACTAGTCACGGCAAGAACAAGGTAATTTTTTTAAGCTCAAACAATTGTTGAATTAACAACACTTCTATTGTTCCTTCCTTCCACGAAAATTATTAATCACAAGATGATACAACAACCTTCCCAATCCAACTCCAACAATCAGCAAATTAAATTCCAAGCTAAGGTAATTTCGCAATCTCAAAACCACAACAACAACACAATTTGCGATTTTCACTAAATCACCTTAATTGATGATTAACTCCACGAAATCAAATAAAACCAATTCCCTTCTCTCAACATGTGCTCTGATACCAAAAAGATGATGTGCCTAAAACCTAAAACCAAGTTTAAGCACACAAAACCAAGATTGAAAGACACTTAGACAATGTCATTCAAACTAGCTTCAATCTCATGAACATTAGCGTCAAATCTCAATGCTTTTGAACCAATTAGACAACAATGATGTGTTCAATCTTAAATCCAAATATGATATAGCTCTGATACCAAAAAGATGATGTGCCTAAAACCACTTAGAAGCACAATCAAAAGACTTAAGAAAAACTATCTCAAGTTAAGGCAAAATCGAATCCACAAATGGGCACTTTTCACGTGAACCCTAAAGAAGATATGATCAAATCCAAATATCCAAAGATGTAATTATAATTCCACAATCATAATACCTTATAACAACCTCTTAATTTCATATAATCCACGCAAATAAACCTCAAATGACAAAAGAAAAACCGTAACAAAAATAATCCCTCTCAAATAGTGAAGAACACGTTTCCTAGGGAAATTTTCAATGATGAACCAAATATAATTGATAGACACTTCAAATAAGCACAAGAATTCGT
>JBBMOL010001121.1:0-48419 GCA_037954665.1 Laguncularia racemosa
AAAATTTTTTAAGCACTTTCACTTTGATCTTTTCTTCTCGGATTTGGTGATCATGCCATCAACATACACTTCCACTCTTTGTGCATTGAGTCATGAACAAAGCTACCATAGCACATTGATAAGTTGCCCCAGTGTTTTTCAAACGAAAGGCTGACCTTGTAACAAAATGTTCCTATGTTGTTACAAACATTGTTTTTGTTTTATCTTCTTCTACCATCTTAATTTGATTATACTTGAAAACCATCCATAAAGGAGAAGAGATAATTTTTTGTCGTATTATCTACTAAGACATCAATGTGTGGTAAGGGAAAATTGTCTTTAAGTGTAGCTACTTCAGGTCTCTGAAATCTACACATGCCCAGACCTTCCCCATTCTTTTTAATCACAAGCACGACATTAGCTACTCATTTTGGATAGTCTAATACTTCTATAAACCCAACTTCCAACAACTTTTTCACTTCCTCTTTGATTTTTAGAAGGATGCCGAGCCAAAATTGCCTAAGCTTTTGTCTCTTTAATTTAACATCTAAATTAACAAGCACCTATGAACCACTATCAAAGGATCCAACCCAAAGCATATCCTCATATGTCCAAGCAAACATGTCTAAGTATTCAGCCAATATTAGGTTAAGTCTTTACTTTGCTCTTGGTTCAAGTTACTCCCAATTTCAAATTTTAAGGGTTTTCTTTCGTTCCTAAGTTTATTACTACCTAAGTTCCTCAATGATAACTCTGCTTTGTTCAAATCAGTGCCAATTTTTTTGGATCTCATTTAGAATTCTAACATCATCCTCAACATCTAACCCAGTAAGGCTAGAGGTGACATTGGTATTTTCATCATTTACAGGCATGAGATACCCTCCATTCTCATGAATAACAATGGATTTGAGAGATAAAAAGGAAACTTTAAGGAAAAATTTAAAAATACATAGAAAGTTTTAAAAAAAATTATTAAATGCCAAGCATGGGTTTGCAAATGTTCTACTAATGAGCAAATAAGCAAGGAAAGGTAAAACTAAATGCTCCATATGATCTAATTATTCTAAAAGAGACCAATGCTATTGCATGGAATTGAAAACCAATTGCTCAATCTCTCCCTAGTGATGTCAGCAGTGTTAATGTTGCATTGTTGGTTAAAGACTTGATCAACTCGAACGGTTTAGGTTTTTGAGTAACTACTGGTGCTAGAAAATCACTGATGTCTAGAAACTTCATCAAAACTGGTATAGCATATCTCCCTCTTTCTCCTATTCTTCTCTTCATCCCTTAATCTCCCATGGGTCAGTATGTAACCTGACCAAATGTATTGATTTGTGTCTGCTTTGGTGAGTGTACTACAAAGGCTTTTTCCTCCTCATGGCTAACATGTGTACTTTAGCAAAAATGTGAAACCCCAATTCCCCAACTCCTCACTTCTAATGTAAGGGATAGCGATTTCCCTATATATAGCATAATCTTGCTCGCTAAGCACGGTGACAACTTGCCCATTAGCTATGAATTTAACTTCTGATGCAAACTAGATGGTATAGCTCTTAGCCGCATGTATCAGGGCCTTCCCAACAAAATTAAAGTTCTGAGGATGTCCAATACTTGGAAAAGGGAGTAGTAAACATCTATAGGCCAAATTCTACTTACAGGTTAATCTCCTTATATTTCCCTCTTAGAATCCATCAAAAGCCTGCACTATAACTAAACTGGGTTTCATCTCAAATGCATCTATGCTAGGAGATTTAGAGTGGCTAGTGGGACAAATATTTAAGGATGATTATTATAGATAAGTACCCGAGCCACTTACCATGTTTCCACAATTAACCATGATGAATACGGCCCGGTATGTTTCATCTAACTCTTTAGATGAAATAAGTAATCTGGTCCATAGCAAACATAGAATTCACTACAAGGCCTAGTGTCGAGTCTAATTTTTGAATTCCCGTTCCATAATCGATCTAGACTAGACCCTATGCTCATCTATGTAGATCCTCAACTTGAATTAGGAATTTTGTTTGATTTTTGGAGTCGCCACCCAATGTTGTTGGGGAAAATTGAATTAAGACTAAAGGATGCGGATTAGTCTTAATTTGGACCACTAGTCGTCGTTATTTTTCTCTTCTCGTTTTTGTGAAAAGAGGGAAAAGGGAAAACTAGAGTTTCTAAGTCGGAGGCTAACCTATTAAAACCTTTCGGTTACCACCTAATCTCCTAAATTGTTCATCTTTAGAAATGTGTTTCTATTTTGTTTTGCTACTTTTTATTATGCTTTTTGACTTATTCTAAGAAAATGATTTTTTGTTCATTTTATGGGTTGATCCGAAGGGGGTGCCTACGTACTGCTAATCAAGATCAAACAAGCTGTAGTTCGCTTTCTGAAAAATTTTAAGTGTGTTGGTGAATTTTAATTTTTTGAAATCTATTTTGATTTATGTTTTTATCATTTTTGGGATTTTTTTCTAAAAAAATCTAAGCTTTAATCTGATTTTTGAAAATGATTTTAGGAAAAACATCAATTTTGGATTTATTTGAAAGAAAAGGATTTTTCTAAGTGCTTAAAACTCATTTTTTTTATGATTCTTTTATAATGTTTGAATTTTTTTATGATTTTTATGATTTTTTTTATTTTATGATTTTTTTATGATTTTATCCTAAGTCATTATCTATCCTATTTTGAAATTTAAAATTTTATTATTATTTTCTAATATTTTTTATTACTTTTCTACATTTTTTATTTTCTTTTTTTTATTTTTTTAATTTTTATTTTTATGTTATTTTTCTACATTATTAAATTCTAGAAAAATCTAATTTTACATTTTCTTATTTATTAAAACATAACTAATAAATAAATAACTAACAAAATAACAAATAATAATTAATTAATTAATTAATTCGGAATAATAAATAAACAAAATTAATTAATTAAATAAAATGATAAAAATTTAGAAATCCGACTTACCTGGATCGGGTGCGATGCGCGGGTTGGGTCGGTGGGTCGAATCGGTCGGACATTGGCGGCGGAGGAGGCTCATTCACGGCGTTCCGATGGTCTTTTGACGGTGGGTGAGGTGTCGAATCCTAGCTTCTCGAGGGTGCTGAATCCAATGGTGGTGGTGGTTCACTCCAGATCGCCTCCTGGTGGTAGTTCAAGCCAGTCGGTGGTCGCGGTTTTGGATCCTTCTCCGATGCTCTCCGATTTGCACTCTTTCCTCACTTTCTCTCAATTGCGATTCGTTGCTTTTGCTTCCTCCCCTCCTCCTCTATTTATGGCACTTGAAACCGAGTTGGATAAGCTCGGATTTCCTTCGATTGAGCTGATCGGATTTTCGGTTAGAAAAAAAACCAACTCCGATTTGTGTCAATCCCTCGATTTGTTGCGATTTGATTCAATTAGATAATGTTTATCTTATTTCTGTTGAAGATCTGTTGGATTTGTGCAAAAAATCGAAATCGAAACGGCCGAAATACGAATTTTTCCTTCCCCCAGCGATCTCGGGCTCGAGGTAGGAGACGATCACGCGACCGGCGCGTGCGCTTCCTCCAGCCAATCAGATGCTACCACGTGTCTTGGGTAAATGAAAAATTCGCAAAACGCAGAAAACTGCTTCCCCCGCGTTTTGAACCTGCGACCTCGCACCCGCACCGCGCGCCTTAGCCCATGGTCCGGACCAGCTGAGCTAGCCACTTTCCTGATTTTTCTAATTTCGCAAATTGCATATATGCAATGCGATTTTTCTATTTTTTTTTTATTTTTGAAAATTCCAAATTTTGTAAAAATTGTTTATTATTTATTATTGCTATTTCTGAAATCATTTTTCAAAATTGATGTGTTTTCCTATTTATTTTTTATTTTTTTAGATATTTTTATTATTTATGCTAATTAGGAAAAAATTGGAAAATTGGGAAAAATTAAAAATTGATTATTTTTTAGTATTATTGATTCCTAGGGCAAAAATGGGGTGTTTACACCTAGCTTTTCTAAGGAAATGCTCTCTGGGAAATTAACCTCACAAAGTATCTTGATCAATGCCATCTCGATGTGGCTTAGAAGATAGCAAAAGGCCATTAGAGATATTTAAGCTGGCACTTTAGCTAGTTGATCCATGACTTTACATTCGCCGGCCTTCATAATCCTCATGAAGGAGTTCTAGCTCTCATCCTTATCTTCTACCTCCATTACCTTCTTAGAGGCTTCTTCAATAGTAGCCTTCCTTTTTGCTTCCTCAATTAGATCGTAAAATTTTCTAAAACGAGTTAACCCTCCAATCACAAGCGACAGGTTCTTATGGGCTACATTCATAGCCTGGTAATTTAGGGGTGCCATTTTGTAGTTCTCTGGTGCAATGGGTACATTAAAACACAAACTTTCGGGGGTTAGTCAACATCTTCTTCTATTCTCCCTCTCTCTTTGATACTCAAACATAAAGGACTTAGGATTCGACCCAATCATCCCTACCATTGCTCCAATTTCAACCCCTTTGACTTTAGGGTTATCTTCTTCCTTAAACTCTAGACCTCAGCTAATGGGTAATACATCAACATATACCTTTGGCATAATGGAATAGTCCACCAAAAATTTGAAGGTATTGAGTGGCTCTCCTAGAGTGTCTACAATAGGATCACCTGCTAAATACCTCCTCTATAATTCCTTTTGTGTGCAATTCCTTCGGGGTTGAGGTTTCAACATTTCCTGTCTCTTCTCTTTTAACTTTTCCTTCCTTGAGTAATTGGTAAATTACGGGCTTAGTCTTAGTTCCATCACTGAAATTCTTTTATCCTACATATGCCCTACTAGCTTTAAGTTCCAAGTGACTTGCTTAATAGTAATAGGGAGTTCATCCAAGTCTATCTCCAGTTTGGGCTCATCTATGACAATCATGTTAATAGTCTGCTATGATAAGGCAAGGGGTTATTACTAATATTCAACCCAGAGGTTTCTATGAAGTCTAGTTAAACCATCTTAGCATCAATAAGATCTTAATCTTATGTCTGAGTTCCTAACAATTATCGGTGGAATACCTTACCTACCCTATATGATACTCACATCACTAGCTAAGATCTACATTCTTGGGTTTATACCTTTCACTAGGTATCTCAAAGCTTGGCAGTTTTAATTCTTAAGATGATTGAAAACTTGACTTAGCGGCACCGAGAGTCTAGCAAACTGCCTCATGTGAGGCTGAGCATCAAAATACTGATCCTAGGATAGGTTAGCATTTGGATTTCCTAAAATGGTGATTTGCAAGGTTAGCCTAGGGTAGTTGGTAACATTTACAACGCTGATCGTAGCCTCTTTACTCTTGTTGCTAGGTTTGAAGGAAGACGGCTTTTGCTTATCTCTTCAATACTAAGAAGCCTTCCAAATGCAACTACGCCTCAATGCAACATCCTGCTAAAACTAACTCTACAAAACTGGAAGTGATCTGCCCCACTAAGTGCTGGTCGTATGGTTTCCCCAAGGTATTGATGAACATCATGGTGATATCCTTCTTTAGTAGTGGGGTGGTTATTCTAGTAGCTATACTCCTCAACGCTATGCATACTCTTTGAATGATTCATTGTTCCTCTTAAGCATATTTCTTAGGTCCTAAATAGATATAGCTACTTTAATGTTGAATTTGTACTAGTTGTAAAATGCACGTACTAAACTATCCCATGTGTTGATCTTATCCAGGTCGAGCTAAGCATATTAAGCCAAGGCGAGACTAGTGAGGCTATCTTAAAATGTTTGTACCATGAGCTTGTCATACTTGGTATACTTGGCCATCTTCCTAATATATAACCTCATGTGTAGTTTTGGATAACCCATCCCATCATTATTTTTCAAAGTCGGCTACCTTAAACTTCAATGGGAACTCATCCTCCTCATATATTGGTAAGTTAACTAACCTACTTGATCAAAACCATATGTCCCTTCTAAGTCCTTCATCTTTTCATTGACTTTCTACAATAGTTTCTTTTCTATATCCTACTACTTCTCTTCTAACTCTTTTCTCCATACTCCACACATCTCCTAACTCCACTTCTTGCGCACAAGGATTGAGCTAGTGGTTTAGTGTAGCTCACTTTAATCTCTTTAAGGGGACTTGTCTGGATGGAAGCGACTAAATGCTTAAGTCATAGTCTTCATCTACTCTACCATTTACTACATTGCATGTTCAAGAGCGGCAATCTTTGTTCTGAACTGTTGTTACCGATGTTGTCTATCATTCTGGCTGAGGAACGAGTGAATACAGGGCTTCTGATAAGGTCTTGCTGCTTAAGAGCTATCTTAGGATCTAGAAAATATACCATCTGTTAGTGTTTATTATTCTTTACTTTTTTTTTTTCATTTCCATCCTTTATTTTTTTTTTCATTTAGCAATAAAATAATAAAATAATAATAATAATAAGGAAGTAAATATGCAGACAAGATGCTCACACGAATGCAATAATATTGATAATTGAATAATAGTGTTGCAATTTTATTAAATGAGAATGTCAAATCTAACTATAGATTTATTAAAATTATAAGGCTACAAATTACTAGGTTAACTGCCTAAAATAATTGAAATTCTAACAAGTAGTTCTAAAATGTTTCTAAAAATCTATCTAGTATAGTCTTCGGATCTTGTTAAAGCAAGTATTGGCTTGCTCCATTAACATGTCTCAACTCTCTTCTCTAACATCTTCAGCATTCTCTAAAATCTTCACATTAATTTTATGAAGCTTCAAATTTCTCCTTCTAAATCGCCACGCTCCTTTCCATATCATGATGTTGGATCTCTGCTTAAGCTCTAACCATGTCCATGTAAGCCTTCAACTCTAAGGTTGGATTTTCTGGTGTAGGTTCTAGTTATACATAAAGCCTGGTACTCAATTTTCCCTGTCTTATGCATGAAGTCCATGATGAATTCCTTAGTGGCTTTGAAATCCCTACTCTTCCATCTAGGTCTCCTATATCTACAATGGGGCTCAAGACTCTTGTATCCTAAATGGCTTTGATGGCTCATAGCTTGTTCACTCTAAAGGCTAAGGGAATGTTTGGCTTTTGGTAATCAAGTATAATCGGATCCAATAAGGGCCTGTGAGCAATATCTTGGACTGGTCCCAACTGTCTAACCACGCATGCTGGGAAATAGCCGATACATCAACAATAATACCTATTAGTGGGAAAACAACGAATTCAACACATCCTAAAATAACTGACACACAGTGATTCACCTAGTAGTCCACAATAGGTCCTCAAGGTAAAACCTTCTACATAATCTCCATCCATTGGTGAATTTGAACTCCTTCTGGCAACTATACCTTAGTTGCAAAGTAGTCCACTAAGTCATCTTGTGGAGATAAGATCTTTTGACAAGATCCAATCCATAACTTTTAGTATGACTTGCAAACCATTAGTATTAACAATTCTAGACAACCCTTGAAGTTTCCATGCCCTTTCTCCTTTAGGAATCTTAAAGATCATATTTCTTCAGCAAGTACAACTGGGAATGTAGGACGGGCAAACAGGAACTGAGTTACAATTTAGCTACCCTGAAATGGACATGCAAAACCCCTAATGGAAATAGGATACTGGCAAAAACTACTAGGATGTAGGCGTTAACCTGATTCTTCTCCCAAGTATCTTGGCCTCCTACAAAAATCTCTCGATCAATTTAGTAATTTGCAGGTATTCCAAACCAGTTTCTAAGGGCTGAGATTTTTGTGGACTTGCCATTTCATTGAGTAAGGGCTTTAGTTACTTCTGACTTTCTAACCCCCAAAAGCTTGTAAAAGGTACTTGCTGGGCTAGCTTACAAATCTAAAACTGAATTTCCTTTAGAATAGTGAGGAGCTTGTAGCAGCTAGGAATACTCTTTGATGATTGAAGAAAGGGTGTTTAGGCCAAAGTTGAATGTTGCTAATTCTGGATCCCAAAAGTACGTTAAGGCCTTTATGAGGGCCTAGTCATATTGGACCTTAAGGAGTGAGAGGATTAGCCCCACTTAGCCTTGATGGTTTCCTATTACTCTAGGTTAAAATGTTGTAACCAGTTTGAAAGTGCAAACTCAGATGGAAAGGGCAGGTTGACATAAATCTGGCTAGTGCAAAAGTCGCCGCTTAATCTTAAGTTTGCCATTCTTTTGTAATACATAAATAAGACTCTTACAACAAAAAGAAAAAGAAAAAAGAAAAAAAATACATATACAATGACAAATCTTTACATCATCTAAAAAATCAATAAATCTGCGTTAAATTAAAGTCGCACTATTTTTCAATCATGTGCAAATAACATGAATGCAATTTAGGTGTTTCTAAAGGTCCTCAAACTCTGTAGCCTCCCTCATTTCTAGAGTAATGGATCATGGGCCAAATCAAAGCAAGAGTAAGGAGGCTTAATTAACCTTAAGAGGTGGTTACACCATAACACCTGAAGCTTACACAATGGCCCCCCTCTTAGGTTCCTAAGGTAGCTTGGTTCTAACCACTTCCACACGCATTATATGTATAACAAAACAATCCCCCAAATATCATTAATAGGCCCGAAGGGCCTAGTGTTATTTCATATGCATCATGAAGCCTAACTAGTCCACATAAAAGAGAACTATTCATACTAGAAGTATACATAAGTGATTTAACTAAAAAAGAAAAAGTTACATGTTGAAGGAATTTATATGAAGCTTTTAATTTCTTTTGTTGAAAAATAAAAAGTGGCTAGTCCATTAAAGAATTAGGTCCCTAGTGGAGTCACCAATTTTGTCAAGCCTAATTTTGGATTTTTTTTCTTAATTTAACCTATATCAAGTCCAACCCACTTAATATAAGTTACTCAACAATAAAATTAAGGAAAAAACTATATTTTTTATTATTTAAAAAAAAATGGAGTCACTACCAACCTAAGTTGGATAAAATAAGTTAAGATTAATTAGATTAATTAACCTTAACTAACTACCAATTTACGAATTTTTCCAAAAAAAAAAAAACCTTTTAGAAAAATATTAACCAGAAAATCTAAACTCAAGTGGCTATCCTATTAAAATCTAAACAATTACCGCTTACTATTCTTCAAAAAAAAAATGAATTAAAGTAATATACCAAACATAATATTTTTCACATAGAAAAATCATGAATAAATCAAAACAACATGAAAATTTTTTAATCATTTTTAATTACAAATTTTCTATTTTTATTTAAAAATGAAATAAAAGAGAATAAAAATTTTGCATTTTGGCTTTATTAAAGATTAAGTTTAAAGAAATAAAAATGTTTTTATGTTTTTATATTGAAATTTTAAATTTGAAAATTAAAAGGACAAAATATTTTTGTAATTTTTTATATAATAAATTGAAATTGGAAAAGAATAAAATTTTTAATTTTTTATATCTATAGTTGCCCCGTAGGTGCCCACATACCCACTCATTAGGATCAAACCAATATAGTTCTTTTCAAAAAACTTTAGTAGGTTAATTAATTTTAATTATGAAAATAGGCTAAGTTTATGTTTATTACCATTTTAATTTACTTAAGAAAATTCTAAACCTAAAATTTATTTCTTAATTTTGAAAAAAGAACTAGAACCCTCTAAATTTAAAACATCAATTAAATCTTTATTTCATGAAAATCATTTTTTTAAGTGACAAAACCTTTTTATGTTTTTCAAAATAAAACTATATCCTAAATAATAAACCATTTTTTATTTTTTATTTTTCAATTTTTATGTTTTTATATTTATAAACTAATTATTACTTATTATTAAAAAACTAGTTAGGAACCTAATCGTCCTTAGGTGACGACTACACCGCAACACCTAAGGCCTACCCAATGGTTCCCTCTAAATTATTTACTTTACTAACTCATTAATCTTCCTAATAAATTTTTAATATATTCTAAGTCTATACCATGTCGTTAACTAATTAAATAAATCAAGTCATGGTTATTAACCTAATTATATTTACATTATCAATCTTAGAATCTACTATAATTTCTATTAATCACTAAAGAAACAAGTTGATTAAATAAACTAAACTAAAAAAATAATGATGATGATGATGACACACTTACTTGCACAAGGATCAGATTTAGGTTACAAGTCTAGTGCATAGGTAGGTTCGGGTCGAATCCAGGTCAAACTCAAGTTAAATTCACGAGTCTAAACAGCGATGGTGATTGTGCATCTCCAGCAGCCATTGGGAGGAACAAAGGTGTCTAACCTAGGTTTTCAAAGGTGAGGAGTCAATTAGTGGTGTTAGTTTTTGCTAAAAGTTAGCCTAGGTGGTGGTTCAAGAGGCAATCGACGATGGAGTCCTTTTGGGTTTGTTGATCCAAGTTTCTAGAGTGCTATCAAATCACAAGACCAGCCTTTTCTTACTCCTCACGACCTGAGGAAACTAATGGCACCTAAACCGAGGCTCGAGGTTAAGTATGGGTAAAGGAATCCTAGAGAGAAGTTTTCACGCGGGTTTGGGGTTCCTAGAGAGAGAAGGTGATTGTGTGAAGCTTATGAGTGTGTATCTCGTGATTTTGAAGGTTCTTTTGAGATCATGGGATCAAGTTCTATTTATAGATATGAAAAATTTAACTCAATAAGCTCAAATTGAGCGCACAATTAAGAACCATTTTTATCCTTTTGAGATTCGACTTAATCTAAAAAAAAATTATATAAATCTTTATATTAAATCTGTTTTTTTTTTTTAGTTTCAATTGATAAATTCATATCAAAATTCTACAAAAACAGCTTGGATTGGGTAACAACCTACGTGCATCTCTCTCTCGTCGTTCTCGACCATTGTCTGGAGGTTGAAGATGATCACTTGCCTAGCATGTGATCTCCTCTAGCCAATGAATTGCTACCATGTGGCAACCCTTTCTCCTCAACAAAGAAATTAAAAAAAAAAAAAACAATTTCTATAGTGCATTCTTAAGGGACTCAAACCTACGACATCTAAAGCTTTTTCCAAGGTAAGGCCTCTGCCCCAACCAATTGGGCTAGGCTTTTTCTTGATTTTTATTTAACTTTGAAATATCACTTAGGCCAATTATTGAAGTGGTCCCAAGCTTAATTTAATAGACCAAATTTGTACCCCAAATTTCGAAAATTAATATATTTTATTATTATTATTATTATTTACTTTATTTTATTTTGTTACTTTTCTTCTATTATATTTTTCCTTTGTCACCATCTATTTATTTATTTACTTTTTTTATCCTAGCCTCATTCTTAATAGGGCAAAAATGGGATGTCTATAGTACGCATATAGAATGGGAGAGTCATTACATATGCCTCATGTTAGTTGAAATCATATGAGAGGAACTATCCCACACATGACTTAGAGTTAGGTGTAATAATCTTAGTATGGAAACTATGGAGACACTACCTATATGATGAGAAGTGCAAAATCTTCACAAACCACAAAAGTTTGAAATTTCTATTCACATAGAAGGATCTAAATACAAGGCAGAGAAGGTGGCTGGAGTTAATTAATTACTATGATGTAGAGATCCACTACCATCTTAGGAAGACAAATCTTGTCATAGATGCCCTCAGTTGAAAGAAGAAGGTTAATAGAGAAACTCTAATTACCTCTCAAAAACAGATATTGGAAGACATGCACAAGTTAGAGTTAGAGGTGGTGACATATAGTAAAATATGGTGTGAGATTATGTCTACCTGATAACATTGAATTGAAGAAGGAAATTATAAAAGAGGCTCATTATTTAGGGTACACATATATCCCAAAAGTACCAAGATGTATAAATATTTGAAAAATCATTATTGATGGAGAATATGAAACGAAAGATTGCAGAATTGGTATCCAAATGCATGACATGCTAGCAAATTAGAAAACATCAAAGACCAACTAGTGAGTTTCAACTACTTCCTATACTTGAGTGGAAGTGGGAATATATAACTATGGACTTTGTTATAGCTCTACTAAGAACAAAGGAAAAACATAATGCAACCTGGGTGATTGTAGATTGATTAACCAAATCAACTCATTTCATACTAATTAAGGTGAAGTATAAGTTAGAGAAATTTACTTAGTTATATATTAAAGAGATCGTCGGATTACATGGTATGTCAGCTACTATAACTTAGAACAGGGATGCATGGTTCGTTAGTAGATTCTAAAAAAGTTTATATTAGGCTTTAGGTACTAAATGACAATTAGTACTTCTTTCTATGATCAAACAAATGGAAATCTAAAAGGACCATTCAAATTTTAGAAGACTTGTTGCAAGCATGTGCTTTGGACTATGGGGTAATTAGAACGATCACCTACCCTTAGTGGAATTTGCATACAACAACAGATATCGGGTAACTATGTAGATGGCTCTATATGAAGTATTTTATAGCAAGAAGTGCAGATCTCCCTTATATTAGGATGAGGTTGGTGAAAGATAAATAATAAGACCAAATATAGTATAGGAAGTTGTAGATAAGTGAGGGTGATAAGATAAAGAATTCTTTTGGCTTAGAGCCACTAGAAAAGTTATGCAGATAGAAGGCAATGTCCCTTAGAATTCTAAGTGAAAGATAAAGTTTTATTAAAGTTTCTCTAACTAAGGGAATAATCAAATTTGGTTTGAGAGGAAATTTAAATCCAAGGTATGTTAGTCCATTTCAAATTTTAGAAAGAATTAGCAAGGTCACTTATAGGTTGGCTCTACCACCAACTTTAGATGGGGTACATGATGTTTTCACGTATTTATGTTGAGAAAATTTGTATCAAATCTAGATCGAGTAATGGCTTTTTAACCTTTAGATGTACAACCGAATTTATCCTCTATTGAAAGACCTATAAGGATTTTTGACACTAAGGAGAACAAGTTTGAGAAGAAGAGCAATTCCTATATCAAATTACAATGGACAAATGAGACAAAATGTAAAGGGACATGGGAGCTAAAAGAAGATATGCAAATGAAGCATCCAAGCTCTTTCCTAACAAAAGTAACTTTCGAGGATGAAAGATTTTGTAAAGGAAGAGAACTTAAAATATATTGTTATATTATATATTATAATTTAAACAATAAGGTTGTAGATGTTAAGGGGGAGAATGTTAAGTTCTCTAATTTAGTTTTGATGTTAACAAAAGAGGAATGAGTGTAATGAATGTTTAAGATAGCACGTAATTTTTTTTCTAAAGTTGAATAAGGAGACAGAAGCTTGTTCAGAACCTTCAAAAGTGTTATAAAGACTATTTTTGTTCTGACAGAAGGTGTTTCAGAAGTTGTGTGGTGTATTCGTAGTTATCGTAGTAAACCTTTCAGAAGCACTTTTAGAACCTTCATAACAGGAGAACAGTTGATAGGTTTGTTTCAGAAGCACTTTCAAAACTTTCAGGACAGTTAACAGGTTTGCTTTAGAAGCACTTTCAGAACCTTTCATGTCTGGTTACGAATTTTTCCAGATTACGTTCTAAATTTTATCTCGATAGTTTTGATAAATTTCAAGGCCTAGCTCCACGTATCAAGTATTTTTGGGTAATATGCTTGATGTGTTTTACTAAAGTTGGATTTTATATCACGGGTTTTTTTAATTTACATAAAGTTTCACAAGATTTTATTCAAAGATTTCATTTTATATAAAGTGAGATCATATAGGATTTACAAGTTTTATACAGATTTAAATTGGATATTTGTACTATATTTTGGGAGATCCAGCAGTTACAAAGATAAGGATAAGAAATATGGTTGTTATATCAAGATATGGTTCCACAATGTGAGGGATATCTTCAACAAACTTGATCCAAGAGATATATCCAAAGAAGATCTCGGTCAAAACTAATTATCCAAGCTTATCCTCAACAAGAATATCACGAATGCAGATCTCCTCAACAAATCCAACTTATTTTTGAATTGAAAATTCAAAAATAAATTCAAGATTATCACGTGGAAAGTAGCCGTTATGTTTTCTCCATATATAAAGTGTTTAATTCAAATGAAAAGTGAAGTGAAGAACGTTGAAAAAAAAAACAGAAAAAGGAACGTGGTTGAAAGAAAAAAATTACACACAAGAAGAAAAAACTCATACATCTTCAAGCAAATTATCTTTACATATATATGTGATTTAGAGGAAATTTGTTATTCCTCATTGTTGTTGTTGTTGAGATTCCTTTCGTGGAAAGGGAATTGTTTGTTGTTTCATCACTGTAGTTGAGTGATTAGCTTAGTGAAGAAGCTAGAAAGACTCAACAGTGAGACTTTGCCTTAAAGAGGCTTGTGTTGTATATCTTCGATTTGTTGATATAGTGAAACACAACCGGTATAGAAAACCCGGGGACCCCAGCATGGAGCTGGAAGAGAGGACTGACACTCGTGGTGGAACCTCTATAAATATCTAAGCATTCTACTCTTTTCTACTTTTATTTACTGCACATTATTGTTCTTCATTATTGTTATTCACGTAATTTTTTTAGTCAAGAGTTTTTGTTGATTTGCAAAAAAAGTGAAATTTAAGTAATTAATCAATTCACCCCCCCTCTTGATTAATCTAATTGGGACCAACAATTGGTATCAGAGCAGGACTCATCTATTTGAGTGATCCAAAATGGTTGAAAATAATGTTGCAATTAATCGAGCTCCCTACTTCGATGGCTCAAACTTCTCATATTGGAAGATGCGTATGGAAAACTTACATCAAAGCTAATGATTATGATTCATGGCAGGTCATTTCACAAGGAGACAGTTTGATCACCTTGAACGGAGATTCAACCTTGTCAGATTCGGAGAAGAAAATTATCGAGAAGACAACAAAGAAAAAAATTTATTACTGACTACTATTGCTCCATCAAAGTTCTATTTAATATCATCGTATGCTAGTGCAAAGGAGATTTGGGATATCCTATCTGATACATATGAAGGGACGGATACCATCAAGGAAACTAAGATAAATGCTTTAATTCAACAGTATGAATTATTTAAGTTTAAGTCTAATGAAGATGTCAAAGATGCTTTTAACAGGTTTACAGCTATCACAAATGAGTTTGCATCACTTGGAAAGAAACTTCCAAATCCAGATCTTGTGAGGAAAATGTTGAGGATATTGCCACCATCTTGGGATGCAAAGAAAACTGCTATAGAGGAAGCTCAAGACCTAAACAAGCTAACTCTCAGTCAATGAGAGAAAAGCTCATGGCATATGAGTCACACATAAAGACCACACAAAGAGGAGAAACGGTACCAAAGGAATTGCATCTAAAGTCAAGGAAATAAAGCAAAATGAAACTGAAACAGATGATAGCGACGATGAGAAAGAAGAGGACATCAGTCTTCTAGCACGTAGACTCAACAGGCTGCTCAAGAAGCAAAGAGGTAAGAAGTTTAATGTTTTCAAGAAAAGTACTGAATATAAGCATAATGATGCAGGAAAAGCGTACAAGGAGAAAGAAAAGAAGAAAGAGAAAAGGGAGATTCAATGTTATGAATGCAAAAAAGCCAGGACACATCAAATACGAATGTCCAACACTGATCAAGAAAATGGAAAATTATAAAAAGAAAAGTCGAGTTATGCTAGCAACATGGAGTGATTTAGAGGATACAGAGACAAATTCAGAGGATTCAGAAGAAGAAGAGGATGAGGCAAATTTGTGCTTAATGGCTAGTTTGAGTACATTCTGAATCTAATGAAGATGTAACTGAAACTGACATGCTAGTAGAAATGAGTAGCTCTAAAGGCACTAAAAAGGGCTGATACAAAATTAGCTAAGTATGAAAATGAAATAAACGCTCTTAAGAATGAAAAGGAGGTAGTAAAGCAAACAAATTCGTTACTTGCGGATGAAAATGATATCTGAAACAAGAAAATGAATCCATGCATGTGAGCATAGAGAAACTAAGAATAGAAAATCAATTACTTGAAGCAGAAACAAGTAACATGAAGGTAAAGATTGATGAACTGTCAAGTTCGTTGAAACTACCTTTAAGAAATTTGATGAAAGTGATAAGAAATTGACTATGTTAATTTCTTCACAAAGAGTTTCGAATGAAAAAAGGGGTTTCAAAAGTAAAGAGTACATTTTCGAATAAAAATATTGTTAAAAGAGGAAATACCAGAGGCTTTTACAGAAGTTATTCTGACAGAGGTATCCACACAATGGGTACTACAGAAGCAATACCATAAGGTATAATAGAAGTTATACAAACTAGAATTTCCAAAAACAGGTAAATGACAGGTATAGGAATGTTAATTCTTATGCATGCTTCTTCTGTAATAAATTTGGTCATATTGAGAAATCTTGTTATTATAAAAGAAATAAGCTCAGTAGTCAACAAGTAAATCGAAGAAATCAAATGAGCTTATCTTTTAAAGGGCCCAAACTTGCTTGGGTTCCTAAAAGGACTTAATTCCTTTTATTTGTACAGGGACATGAAGCTAAAATAAGGAACATGGTATTTGGATAGTGGATGTTCTAGACATATGACTGGAGATGTTTCATTGTTCAATAGCATAACTTGGGAAGAAAAGGGTATGTAAAGTTTGGAGATGATAGTAGAGGTAAAATAATTGCCACTGGAACGGTTGGTATGCCTACGTTTCTTATTGAAAATGTATTCTTGTGCAAGGTTTAAAACATAATTTACTTAGTATTAGTCAGTTATGTGATAAGGGTTATAGGATGATTTTTGATCAAGACAAGTGCTATGCTTTTAATGAAAATGATGAAAGATTATTTTAAAGGAATTAGGAAAAGAAATATCTATCTTATAAAACCAGATGAAATCAATAATGATTGCTGTTTAATTTCTTTGAATGATCATGTTTTTGCTTGGCATAAACGACTAGGACATGTTAATTTTAATCACTTAGAAAAAATTATCTAAAAAGGATATTATTAAAGGATTACCTAAGATAAATATTAAACAAGACGTGAAATGTGATACTTGTTTTAAAGAATAAAATGGTTTCTGTTTCTCATAAAAGTAAAATGTAATCTCAACTAAGAGACCACTTGAATTATTGCATCTAGATCTTTTTGGACCTACTAGAGTCTTAAGCATAGGTGGAAGCAAATATGGATTTGTTATTGTTGATGATTTTTCAAGATACACTTGGGTTATATTCTTGCGACACAAAAGAGATACCTTTGATTCTTTTCAAAAGTTTGCAAAACAAATACAAAATGAAAAGGAGTTTCCATAACTAGTCTTTGAACTGATCATGGAACAGAATTTCAAAATGCAAGTTTTTAATTTTTTGTGAAGAACATGGTATATCTCATAATTTCTCAGCTCCATAAAACTCCTCAACAAAATGGAGTAGTGGAACGCAAGAATAGAACTTTACAAGAGATGACTAGATCTATGTTAAATGAGAGGGGAATTGCTAAGTATTTCTGGGCAGAAGCAGTTTCTACAGCTTGCTATATCATCAATAGAGTCTTCATTCGACCTATGACATCAAAGATGCTTATGAGATGTTTCGAGGTAAGAAACCTAACGTTTCATATTTTCATATCTTTGGATCTAAATGTTTTGTGAAGAAGAACCTACTCAACCTTGGTAAGTTTGATGAAAGATTGAAGAAGCTATAGGTTAATGTTGCTTTTGCATTTTTAAAAGGATTTTAAAGTTTTTCAAAATGGATGAAAAAGTGTTTTTTTAAAATGGTTTTATAAAAGGAAAAATTTTTAGTGGAACAACACTGGTTTTGAAGACCCTTTTCAAATCAGTTTTGTTTTTAAATTAAATAAAAACTATTGGTTTGAAAAAACCCCCAAGAGCTTGGTATGAAAGATGAGTTGTTTTTATCCTAAAATTTTAATAGAGGAAAAGTGGGGTATACTTTATTCTTAAAAAATTTTTATAATGATATTTAGTTTCATTTTTTTGGAGTATTATCTTTGGATCTACTAAAGAATTGTTTGTTTTTCAAGAATTTCTGAGACCATGAGAGAATTTGAAATGTCAATGATGGGGAGTTGAATTTTTTTTGGGCTTTAAATAAAAAAAAAGGGAAGGAATTTTTTTCCCCCCAAAAAACCCACAAAACAAATATTGAAGAAATTTGGATGATGGAGCAAAAGGTTACAAAACCCTTTTGAGTACTTCATCAAGGGTTTGATTGACTTAAATGGAAAAGAAAGGGAAGTGAAAAACTTTATAGGAGTCTTAAGGTTTTTATTTATTTGACGATCTAAGGATATTTTGTTCAGTGTGTGTTTGTGTGCTAGATTTCAAGTGCACCAACAGAAATTCATTTATCAGCGGGGAAAAAAGGAATTTTCAAAAACCAGTTAATACTTTAAATTTTGGCATATGGGATCCTAAAAAATCAGAATTTTGTTAATAGGTATTTGTGCAGTTTGCTGGTGTAAAATTGATAGAAAAAAAACATCGGGGGATTGTCATTCCTAGGTGATAAATTAATTTTTGGTTTTTCTAAAAAACAAAATTTGTTGTCTACCAAGCTAAAAACTGAATTGTTTTATTGGGGAATTTTTGTGCCCAATTTTATGGTAAAAAAAACAATTGAATGATTATGGAATAAAATTTTTAAAATGTGCCAATTAAATGTGAAACACGAGTGAAAAAATTTACAAAAATCCAAAATTACATCTTCTAGGGCAAAAATAAGAAATTGAAAACTTTTATTAGAGATCTGTGATAATGGGGATTAAATGTTTAATTTGTGTAACCCTAATCAATTTGCAGATTTTTTTTTTTAAACCTCTTGAAAAAAGGGAAAATTTGAATTTTAAATTAAAAATGTTTAGGAATTTGTAACCCCTTTTGTTTTTTTTTTTCCCCGGAAAAAATATTGAAAATTCTTTTTTCTTTTTAAAATTTTTTTTTTTTTCCTTTTTTTCTTCCTTTCTAATTTCTTTTAAAACTTTTTTTCTTTTTTTTTCCCTTTCTTCTTTTTAAATCCAATGGCGTTTTAAAAACTTCAGAACGTTTTAAAAAAAAAAATCTTTCAAAACAAAATCATCAAAAAACCCTTTGTGTTTTCAGGGATGAATCTTAAAAAAACTCTTCGGAAAAATATCAAAAACCCTTTCCAAAAGGGAAAATTTGATTTCCCCCTGATTCCGAATCTATCATGGGTTTTCCAAAGAAGTTTTCCAAAAAAAAACGGTTTGCTAATTCTTCACAAGGGGAAAAAGGGGAAAAGCAAATTCAAGAAATCTTTTTTCCGCTCAAGAAAGACCCAAAGGAAGAAAAGAAACAGAAATTTGTACAAAACCCCGAAACCCTAAATTTCAAAATCTCTTCAAAGAAGAAAAATAAAAGGTGGGGGTTCTTGTAGTTTGGGGGGATTTTAATTTTCCTTTACAAATTTTAATGGTTTTTTTAGGGGAAATAAATGTTAAAACCCCAAATAGGATGAAATGGAACTTTCTCTATTAAAAAGTTCTATTTTTAATGGGGAATGTTTTTCAAAAATTTTTATGGAAATTTAAGTCTTGCGGAAGGGGAAATTTGTTTTTAATTTAAAGAGAAATGTGATAAAGCTTTTTTAAAATTTTGGGGAAGTTGTTTTAAATGTCTCATCTACAGATGTAAAAGATGATGTAAAAATTTACGAAATGTTTTAGGAATGATCTTTTGCTGCTAAAAAAATGGAGGATTCAAAGGGGATTAGGGAAAAAAAGCAAGGGTCATTGTTTTCGGGGTTGTTTTCCCAAATTTCTTCAAAAAGAAAAATTTTTTTTGGGGTGTCTATTTTCCAAAGGAAGGGCATTTTTTTACTTAAATTTGTCCATAGAACATGCTAAAAAATTAAACTATGCAATGTTTAAAAAAAGGAATGGGAAAAGGGGTTCCCGAGTCATTGATAAAATTTGGAGGGAATAAAGAAATTTTAAAGTTTTTGGGGAATATTTGATGCGATTGTTTTTGTTTTTTTAAAAAGGGATTTTTCCCTCCCAAGTCATCTGAACCTTTTTAAATTAAAGAGGATAGGTAAAAAAGTTTTTCATCATTTGTCCATTTTTTTTAAAGGTTTGGGTTTGGGGTTTTATGCGAATGAGGTGCACATTTTTTTTATAAAAAGGGCATATGAAAAGAATGTTCCTTTTGGAATATTTTTCAAAAAGGAGGTTGGGAACCTAGTTAGAACCAAAAAGAGGTTGAAACAGATCAGGGGGAAAAAATCTTAGGGTTTTGAAAAAGGTTGGGAAGGTGGAAAAAAGGGAATTTATACCCAATTTTTATTCTGGAACAAATAAAGAATTTTTGTTTGAAAATTTGGGAAAAATAAAATATCGGTTTTTGGTTTTTAAAACAATTTTTGAAGATGAAGTTCTACAACGATCTGTTCTAAGGAAACTTGAATCAAGGATTTACAATTTAAAACCCAAAATTTCTGATTTTCTTTCCTGATTTTCAAGAAAAATTTTGGGAGAAGATGATTACCGATCTCCATCACTTTAGGTTTTTATGATAAATTTAGGCAAAGAGTCAAAAAATTTTTATCTAATAAAGTGTTTTTGGGTTTGTTTTAAATTTTGTCTCTCAAGTGGGGAAAGATTGGGGGATTGTGACTTTAATTTCCTTTTTTTTTGGGGAATCCAAGACGGAAAAAAACATCCCAATCGGGCAAAGTCTTCATTTTGAAAATTAAGCTCTTCTTTTCCAAAAAATTTCCGGGATTTTTTTTTGCTTGGCGCTCACACCCATCAAACTTGGTACTTAAACCAGGGGAAACCTTCTTTTAAACCAAAAATTCCCAAACCACCCCCTTCCCTCTCGAGCCCAAGATTAGAAAATTTTTGTTTTTTAAAAATTTTTTTTTCAAATTTTTTTAAAAATTTTTTTAAAAAAATTTTGTTATCTTTTTTGCATAATTTAAGGGGGGGGGAATTAAACCCTTTTGCTATTAACAAAAAGGGGGGGGGTGGGTAAATGTTGATGTTAGGAAAAGAATGATTTTTTTATATTTAATTTTTTATATTTTTCTTTTGCTTGGTTTAGGGTTATTGTTTTTATTTTTTAAAGATTTTTTTAAGTTTCTTTTTTATAGGAATTTATGTTTAAAAGGGGAAAGTTTGTATTTTTTGGATTATTTAATTTTGTTTTGTTATCTCAAAAAGGGGGGGGAATGTTGATTTTTGGGGGGGAATTTTTAAGTTTCTAATTTAGTTTTGTTTTAAAAAAGGGGGAAAAAAGTGTTTTAAAGGGTTTAAGATAGCAGAAATTTTTTTTTTAAAGTTGAACAAGGAGAAAAAGGAAGCTTTTCAGAACCTTCAAAAGGGGTTTTAAAAAGACTATTTTTGGGTTCTGCAAAAAGGTGTTTAGAAGTTGTGTAGTGACCCGTATTTTATCTTTTTTTCCTTTCGAAGCACCTTTTCAAAACCTTTAAGGGTGTTAAAAGGTTTTTGTTTTGAACCCTTTTTTAAAAAAGGGAAAACTTTTCATTTTGTTAGGAATTTTTCCGTTAAACGGTTTTTTTTAAATTTTAATTCGTTTGTTTTAATTTTTTTTTAAACCTGCTCCACTTTAAAAGTTTTTTGGGGTAAAGTTTTTTTGTGTTTTTTTTTAAATTTGGGTTTTATATAGGGTTTTTTTTTTTTAATTTACAAAAAGTTTAAAGTTTTTTTTTCAAAGATTTCTTTTTTATGTTAAAGTGAGATCATATAGGATTTACAAGTTTTATCCAGATTTAAAATTGGATATTTGTACTATATTTTGGGAGATCCAGCAGTTACAAAGATAAGGATAAGAAATATGGTTTATTATATCAAGATATGGTTCCACAATGTGAGGGATATCTTCAACAAACTTGATCCAAGAGATATATCCAAAGAAGATCTCATCAAACTAATTATCCAAGCTTATCCTCAACAAGAATATCACGAATGCAGATCTTCCTCAATAGATCCAACTTATTTTTGAATTGAAAATTCAAAAATAAATTCAAGATTATCACGTGGAAAGTAGCCATTATGTTTTCTCCATATATAAAGTGTTTAATTCAAATGAAAAGTGAAGTGAAGAACGTTGAAAAAAAAAAAAAACAAAAAAAGGAACGTGGTTGAAAGAAAAAATTATACACAAGAAGAAAACACTCATACATCTTCAAGCAAATATCTTTACATATATATGTGATTTAGAGGAAATTTGTTATTCCTCATTGTTGTTGTTGTTGAGATTCCTTTCGTGGAAGGGAATTGTTTGTTGTTTCATCACTGTAGTTGAGTGATTAGCTTAGTGAAGAAGCTAGAAAGACTCAACAGTGAGACTTTGCCTTAAAGAGGCTTTGTTTGTATTCTTCAATTTGTTGATATAGTGAAACACAACTGGTATAGACAACCGGTCCCCGGCGTGGAGCTGGAAGAGAGGACTGACGCTCGAGGCGAAACCTCTATAAATATCTGAGCATTCTACTCTTCTCTACTTTTATTTACTGCACATTATTGTTCTTCATTATTGTTATTCACGTAATTTTATTAGTCAAGAGTTTTGGTTGATTTGAGAAAAAGTGAAATTTTAAGTAATTAATCAATTCACCCCCCTCTTGATTAATCTAATTGGGGCCAACAAAGGTCAAGTAACATAATAAGTTTAATGTATGGGGGACAGTTTAGTCTTTTATAATTAAGGTATTTAAAACCCCAATTAACCCCTTGCCTCCCCTTTTTTCCATTTGCATAATTGAAACTATAGAGACGCTCTTAGATATAAGTAGGATAGCTTGATGAAACCCTACAGAATCAACACATATTCTCCAAGTAAGGGCTTTGATCATTAAGATAGGTATTCCTGAAATTTTTGAATCATAAGTCTAAGTGATTCTCGGTGATTTATTGTTAGTACTTAGAACAAGGGGGTTAGAAGGAGCAAGCACTGACGTGGCATTTAACAATTTGAGAATTTCAATCACAATCAGAGAAAGTAAGTATATGTAATCCATAATATGTATGGAATTTACAAGTTAATTGAGCAAATTGCTTTGGATTCATAGAAATTAGGATTTATGAGCTAATTGGAAAAGAGGAGAAGAAGAATTCTCAAAACAAAAGGGTATACAATCAAGTACACGAACATGTACCTTCACTTTGTTAAATGGAGATGAAATATTATGTTATAAGAGAATACACGACTAAGTACACGACCATATACTTAGACGTGTTGGAAAAGTTTCTTACACAAAAAGGTACATGGCCATTCACACAGCCATGTTCCCTCTCGTGTTCTTGTGCATGGCCACATACATGATCGTGTAATTTTGGAATGCCCATATTTCACTTCTATTTGTTTTTCTACAATTCTAAGCTAAGATCCATGCACAATAAAACAATGGGGAAGGGAAATATGCAATTGGATTGATTAACCACTTAGTAAACTTAGTTTATTCGTAGGATAGAACTAAACAGTCTTTTATGCTTGCAGGTTAATACCCCTTTAATAGGGCATAAGAGAAAATTTGAGACCACTCCTCCACCTGTTTACCTTGTCGTAATTTGTTTGAATGCAATTGTTTAAGAATTTAAAATTTTTATCTGATAGAAATGCATATGTTGCTTAGTTTAGCTAACCCAAGGGCCAGTTGGCAGATCCCTAAGGCACCCTATGATCGTTTAAATGTGTTATCCCTAATTGATCCTTATCAAAATGATCTGGGAAAAATTAGGGTTAGATGGGGCCCCATAATACGTTCCCAATTAAAAATATATATATAAGTATTAGGTATAGCGGCTATGAGTACTCTTGTTTGTATGTTAGCAAAACCAAAAAAAAAAATTTGATGATTGTTTATGTACATTCGCGCATTTACTGTATTGAAATGAATTAATGTGGCCCCCCAAGTCTATGTGATCTCACATACTAGGTTTGCTCATCCATTTTTTTTTTTCAACTGTAAGTGAGAAAAGACGAGTATGCCAACACGAGAATATGGGAATGTGTTATTGTTTTAGGATGAAAGGGGGGGGAGTATCAAATTTTTATGGCGATGAGAAGGGTTTTGAGTAGAAAAGGGGAAATTTTAAAAAATTGAGGTATTGAAAGGTGCTTAAAAATGTTATAATCTATTTTAAACATGTTATTTCATTGTGTGTTTATGGATGTTTACTATGGTATTTAATTAAAAATTTTAGCGTACCTTTTTTAACAATGATGATTGGAATAGTTCGCTGTGAATCATTCTTATATCATTAGAGTTACAATTTTATTAAAGCAAGTGGAGATGAAAAGGTTTGAAGTTGCAAGGGGGGATGAGAGCTTTAGTATGTTTCTCTTTGTAGGGAAAAACCTAGCATTTGTAACTTTCCCAAGTTTAGAACATTACACGTGTGAACCCCAAAAAAGTCTATCCTTTTAGTTTAATTTTTTTGCATCTAAACATCTGGATTTTATGCTCTATTACATAATCAATAAACACATTATTCACCTTGTTGTAATCCCTACAATTTCCAATACAATTTTTTAGCAATAATGCTTGGCATTAATTCTTCTAATGAAAAATTTCATCAACTATTGGGTTTAACTCACCCCATTCCTTTCCTCCCTTTTTTTTATTAAAATTTTCCCCAAAAGTTTTGATAACCTATAAAATTTTAATGCTACAAACTAACTTAGTAAGCAAAGCATTTGTAAGCCATTAACCTTCTCTCCCTTCCAGTAATAACCCAAACAATTGTTACCCCCAAACAAGGGTTTTTTGTTTAAACGTTTTGATTTCCTGTTCCCTGTGTTTTGTTCACAAAAATTTTCATTACCTCCTATTAGCTAGCTCAATAATTTTCTTATATCTACCATTACCACCATTTTGCCAAATACTTATATCATGCCCAACCATACTACTACACTATCACATTACCCACCCCTCTTCCTTAGGTGCTCCCAATTACTCCATGTGGGCAGTTTGCTATTCCATGATCACTGCAAAGTTTAAATTTCAATCCTCTAAACTACAATCTTACAAACAAGTCCTCCCCGTTGCTATCCCCTTGATGACTGCCTTCCATTATTGCAACATCCTACACCATAACATTTAAACAGACATCCTCAACTATTCAAACCATATTAGATGAGTTTTGATATCACTTATGATAAAGGTTGCACCTTTATCCCAAAAGAACCTACCACATGCATCACACACACACATACAAGATCAACACCACTTGAACACAAGCATGCCACTACAAATTCAAGATCAAATCAAGTGCAGACATTGTTGGAATCACAAATAAATAATTTAGGGTTTTAATGTAAGTTTTAAAATAAAATGGATGTTTTTAAAGGGGTTTTTTGTGTTTAAAGGTACAATCAAAATAAAAGATGTGAAAAATTCAATAATTGGATATGAAATTACCAACTATATAAGTCCTACCAAAAGTTTATTAAATCTAAAGATTGATATTACTTTTAAAATCAAATAAATAATTAAAAGGGATTATAGAATTATTTTAAAATGACTCATAATAACTCTATAAAACCCAGGATTCGCCACAATCAATTAGGTGATTGATAAGAACAAAGAGACAAAAATTTTCAAGTAAAAATTTTAATATGAAAGATAATCTGAATGATTTTTGTTACAATTAAAGGCCTTTATATAGACTATTAAAAAATAAAAACCCTGAGCGACTATAAATAAAGGGAAAACACATTAAATAAATAAAACAGGATGAGTTTCCTAGTGATGCACATTTTATAGTAACTATACAATCAAGTTCTTTCCCATCGTATAATCACTTCAATAAATCGAACGCAATTAAAAAGAAGAAAACAACAATAAGCTTTTACCCCACTATAAAGTCACTACACAGATTGTGTTTCACCATTGTGCATGATGTAAAATCACTCGGTAATAGCTATAATTCAAAGAATCAACCTCTTTCTTCCCTTGATGAGTAGTCGAAATTTATGCTTGCCACAAGGAAGAAAGAAGAGCAATGTCACAAAATTTGATGCAAAAAAAAAAAAACTAGATCTTCTCTGAACTCCTAATTAATCTTAATCCCCACCCCAAAAAATCTCCATGGATTTTTATATGGAGGAACATAACTCTCTTGTAACTGGAAGAAAGGCGGAATGAAGCAACTGTTTTTTTGCAAGTATGGTCCCATCTGCATCAACAAAGCAAGTTTTTTTGAACAAAAATATAATGCTGGTTGAATCTTTAACCATGAAGATGACAAGCAAGAAATTTATCCAATATTTGGATGCCGAGACCTTGTCCCCCTGCTTGCTGAGGGGTTGAAGCATTCATGTTTTTACAAATATCCTGAGAAATAGGCGTTCATGAAGTTGAATGAGATCTTGCTGGAGAAAAACTATAAAGAATGTGGACAATTGTGGCAAACCAAACTCCATTAAGAATTTTTTACTTTTTTAACACACAAAATATGGAAGCAATATATAGTCATGTTTGAAGAAAGCATTGGGCATTTGGACAATGACACTAACAATTCCATACATACTTCCTTAGCTTGTGATGACTTGATTTAGGAATCATTTGATTTAACATTTAAAAATCCCTTTTGAAAAAAAGGAACCAGATGAAGCACTGAGACCTTGAAAGAATTATGTACCATCCCGCTCAGCTGTTGAAGCAACATTGTGTCTGAAGAGGTTAGGCCCCTGGCCTGTATGTTCCCACAAATAACCACTAATTCAACACAGTATAATTCAATTTTATTTTTTATTTAATTCATCATAAAATTTCTGAGAAATAACCTACCGTTTTAGTAGGAGATTTGCGAACAAGATACTCTTTAAAACCAGTATGGCTCACCATTTATCTGAGAAGAAAGAGGGAGGCAAATTACTAAACATTATGTCAAGATACATGATGTTAAATCAAACCTGGGAACTTAAAAGGACGAACATAGCCAAAGCACTAGGAAAATAAAAGGGCACTCTCATAAACTGAATTTAGGAAGCAAAAGATTGGGCTTTTGGGAACATACATCACTAGAATGTGCATCAAGTACTGAACTCTCCGTCATGCGCTGACTTGACGTGACTCTCTGCAAGTAAAGAAAAATTAAAATTATAACCAATTCATCTTTGCAGACATGGTTTCTGAAACTTCAGGGAAATACAAAATAACCAAATATCTTTGAACGTGGAGACAACAAAAAGCACAAAAATCTAAAGGTTGCACACCTAGTTTTCGACATGATAGAGTCCAAAGCCTGTGTTGAACATCAGAAAAAATTGGCCAATAACACAAAAGATTGCAGGAAATGATCGAATATTCTACTGTTTAACAATTGCAAGCATCTTTTCCTTCACATTCCTTTTAGGTGAAAGCCGCCAATCTAATATAGTCTGATGACAGGAAGAAATTTACCAGTGCAGATTTATTTGCTAAAACAGCATCAGCAACTTCTTTTGCAGTCCATTTTCTCTTGTCCTTTGTTTTTATAATCTGAAAATTTGGGGGGGCCTACCTGAAATAAGGAGAATATATTAAATTAAAATTTAGTAAATCAATGAAGAAAATTAATTTCAATGAGAATATGGTCCCACAGCCAATTACCGAAACTGAGATGATTAGATTATCAATAATGTCAACTCTCTCTGACACAATGCGCAGGCGTGCATCAGCTAAATCACATAAGCAGAAAAGCCAATCATTTTCAATTAGCAAGACTTGGTTTATCAACTATGAGAGTTTCAAATAAGAGCAAAGCTAAGCATTTCTCAGCTCCAAACCCAACTAAAAACTTTATTTTAGGTTTGAAGCATGGTTGTATAAGGGTTAGCACCAAAAGAGACGCAGCCTTTCTTTTTTCTTTTTGGTTGCTATTTATTTTTTGTCACAATCAATTTGCTACCAAGCATAGCAAGGGAACACATTTGACTCTGTCAATCCTATTCATCACATGGTTTGAGCCTGAAGACCCCCACATTCCGAAAATTTAGAGACAGGCACTAAAAGAGTTGATTATATACCCTTTTCTTTCACGGAATTTATCCACTTTGATGCACTAGGGAAGGCTTACTTACGGGGTAATGGCGGCCTGAAGAATATCGTTCTGGCTTTCTGGATTCCACCCTTCAAACAGAGGAATTTGATACACTGAACAAAAATGAAGAATGTGTACATTTTTCCATTGGATAAATTTTTACACAAATTTACATCATTCAGTAAGAACACTGTTGTTGACACTTATAAATAAAGTCTATACATATTTCAAGGACATTTTTAGATAAGGAATTTATGATCCAATATTTACACATCAGCTACCCTTGTTATTCCCCAGTAACTTCTCATGGTTTAATATATATATATATAAAAAGGTTCCTGCATCTGCACAGAGAACCTCTTTAGGGTATTAATGAAAAAAGGTTGACCCTTCTATTAAAATAGTCACACTGGAGCTATATTGAATTATAAATGACATATCAAGAAGGGTTGAAAAGAATCAGGAACAAAAACTTAAAAAAATTGTGAGAAAAAGAAGACTATATATGGGACCCAAAATTTTGTTTGTAATTCTTCTAGCATAACCAAAAGAATAAATAAATAAATAATAAAAATAAAGAAATGAAATATTATTTTCAAAATAAATAAAGTTCGGGAAAAAGGGGGAACTTCCGACGGCCAAATTGAAGCAAATATTGAGTCTGTGGAGCATAGGTGAGTACAATTATTCGGAAGAAATTTCGGCATTCGAATAAAAAATGCATTTGTTAATCGCAAAAAAAAAAAAAACATCACCGCAGTGCGTTTTAAAACCCATGAAATTTTAAATTTTAAAAATTTTTTTTAAAAAAATTTCAGTGCAACTAAAAACCCATTTAAAGACAAACTTCTTAAAAGGAAATTCCGGGGATAGGTAAAAGAAAAAGATTTATCTCGTCAACCAATGACGCCGTCTCAAGTCCTCTAAAAGTTGTTCCTCCCGGAACACTCCTGAACCACATTCCACATTTTTCTTTTAGAATAAAATCGTGAAGCCCTTCACTTCAGGGCCATGAAAATACACGGGTGTGAAATCATAGAATTCTTCCATCTAAATGACGCTTGTTGAATTATAATTTAAAGCAATTTCTGAAAAAACACACACTGGAGACATATTTCATATAATTTGTAAGATACCATTTGGAATTTTAACCTACTTTCTTTAAACAATGGATTAATTTCATTCTACCAAGAAAAATCACACGTATTAACAGCAAACGGGAAAAAAAAAAAAGGGCATTTATACCGGGGGAAGGGGGACGATGAGAGGAGAAAGAAGAGGAAACCCCAAAAAACATGATTCCCTTCTGATAATTCAAAGTTGGAGATGAGTTCATTAGCCAGGAAACTGAACCCTTCTCTTTAAACTGGCATTTTCTTGGGATCTGTACACTTCTGTTTTGCTCTGGTTTCCCTAAAAACATCATAGAAGGCATCTATTTATTTTTTAGAGGAGTAAACGCACCCACAAAATAGACTGGGGATGGAAAGGCCTAAGAGAAAATCCAGCTTGAGTGGGGATGGGGGAAAGGGAAGGGGGAGAAGATGAAGAAAAAAGGGGGCATGATGGTGTTTTTTTTACGTATGTTTCCTGGTCATCCAAGGGGAATAGGAAAAAGTTAGATATCCTAAAGGACCCACCCAAACCCCTCTTTTTCTGGCTGGGGGAGTTCCTGCCTTTACCCCGGTTTCGTATGGGTTCATTGTGAAACCAAAAAAACCCGTTTTCGATTTTCTTCCATAACTGTCAAATCTAACCGCTTTAAAAAAAATAAATCCTCGTCGAATCCAGTCAACCCGGTTGGATCACCCATTCGACATGTTTTTGATAACAAACCCAAGGGGTTTTTTTTTAAATGGGGGTTTACACCTTTTTTTTTTTTTTTTTTTTTCTTTTTTTTTAAAAATCACCAATTTACAAATCCCCACAAACCTAAGCAAAATGAAAAAAAAACTAAAATGAAAAAAAATATTAGTTTCAAATCTAAAAAACGTGGATTTTAAATTTTTTATTTTTAATGACTCAGAAAAAACTCTCGATCTTGACATTTTCATCCTCCGATCAATCTCGAATCTTGTTTAAAAATGTTAAACTAATAAATTTTTAAACTTTTTATTAAATTTGAATCTATATTTAAATTTTTATTTTTTTTTTATTTTTCCATCATATTTTTGAGTTCTTCGAGCCCCCCCGTTTCCAACAAGCCCTTGGGATAAAAAGTTTTCTTAGAATACAAAGTTCGTCGATTAAAAAAAAAAAAATTATTTTCAAGATAGTAGAATATGTTAAATTAAAACAGATTGATAATTCAAAGTTAGAATGGAAACTCTTCTAACAAGTTTGGAGTTTTAAATTTTTTTAATTTAGGATTCGTAATATTAAAAAATTTTTTAAAAAAAATGCTTCTATTAAATCAAAAAATTTAAAAGGACATTAAGATGGTTTTTTTTTTTAGAAATATTATTATTTTTTAAAATTATTTTTTATTTTTAAAAAAAAAAATTTAAATAATAAAAAATAATATATTAAAAATAAAAAAAATTTAACTGTATTTTATATTTTATAATAATCAAATATAAATATATTAAAATTTTTAATTTAATATTACAATTAATTAGAAAAAATTACATCTTATTTTTCAAAACTCCAAAAACCAGGACAAACCCACCCAAAACCGTCGAAGGCCCAATCACATCCCTGTCCTTATACGGCAGTCACTACATATTCCAAAATGATGACATCTTTCAATTTCCAAAATTACCAAATTTTTTGACATCCTAGCTCCAAACAATTATGAAATCTCTCTCTTTGCTTTTTCCCTTCTTCATTTTTTGTCTTCACTTGAAACGAACCAAAAATCAATATGGTTGCTATGTTGATATTCACTTCCATTGAAAAAATTGTTTAAAATACGAATAACAAAATTATAAGGTAATATCACAAATGATAAATTAATATTACCCAAATATACAATTAACTATCTAACTATAGAATTCATCCCATTAGCTTATATGGATTTATTGGACCAATTATAGATTAACATATGAATTATTGTCCATTGTAAGTATCCATGTGATTTTTTTAATATATTATATTATTATCACTATAATTATTAATATTTAATTACAAAAAAGTAATAGTCCATCATTGGTATAAACCCATAACACACATTAAGCCCACTTGACAAGCATCCAATAACTTTCTCGATCATTGCTCATTCCAAACATGTATTATATAGTGGAATAAAATCTATGAAAATAAGCAATGTGAGATAATACATTTTTCTTTTCCTCAAAAAATGACAAATGTAAAGCTACCTTTCATCTCCTTATATTTTATCATTCAATTACATAGAACAAAGCTAAAATCACAAATAAAAAGTACTTCACATCCTCCTTCTCCCCACAACTATCAAACACCAGCAAACACCACCATCTTATCAGAAAATGTTCTCAAAGTAGATCTCTTAAGTTGTTTTTTAGTACTTGAAAAATATTTTAACCCCCAAAAACAATCCAATTGCACTACATTAAGTCACCAACATTTGACTTTTCTAAGCCACTTTAGGTTCAACCACCATCACTACTTGATGCAACATAACCGTAAAATTTTAAAATAGGTTTTTATCAAAAATCATTGATTCTACGAATACCTAGTGTACGATCTTTAAATACCAATTAATTCTAGGTGTTTAGCATCAAATTTGACAATTATATGAGTTTGAGAATTTGGGAAGAAAATAGAGCAAACATGACCCCAAAATTTTTTATAATACTCAATAAATCTCTTATTCAATTCCCTAGGGCATACAAATAATAACAAGCACAAAACTCCCAAAAATAGAATATAAAAATTTTCGAAAAATAAAAAAACGCCTAAAAAATGCTAAAGATAGAAATACCTAAAACTTAATGACACTAGTAAAATTAAAAGACAAATATAACTTCACAAACGAAACTCAAAACAGAGATGTCTATGAAAAGCTATAAGTAATATAAAAATTACCAAAAATAGCAATTTGATTGTTTAAAGGACTAAGCAAAGGAATTTGCCCTAAAAATAGCATAGCTCTACACTAAAGGTATTGACTTCTTCAAATTAACTCATTTCCTTCAAATAATGTCCAGAAATCGAGAAATTGAAAACTAATTATTTTATCCTATTTCGCTATGTACTTATTTGTTAATATCTCTAGCTCATCACAATTTTCATTATAGACATAAAACTCTATGAAATGGCAGTGGTAGTCTAAGCCAAAGTGTTCGAAGAGTCAAAATGGTGCAGCTAAGTGGTATCATTAGACTACTTCTAGTACTTATTGTATTTTTTAAGTACTATAATAACCTAAGGTGTCTACTTTAAATTGCATCATTTGATTCTCCAACCCCTTTAGCTTAAAACCACCACCATGACTTCATTATAAACATGGGACTCTATCAAATGGTGGTGGTGGTCGAAGCTGAAGTAGCTAGAAAATCATATGGCAGTGGCTCAAAAAAAACCCCTTAATTTGGGTTTTGGTACTTAAAAATATTCTAAGTACTAGAAACAAAACTTTAATGAGGGCCACTTTGAGCCATTACCATTTGATTCTTTAGCCATTTTGGGCTTCAACCACCACCACGGTTTTTATAAAAACATGGGATTTTATTAAATGGTAGTGATGGTTGAAGCCAAAGTGAATGGAAAATCAAATGAAAATAACCCCAAAGTAAAACCCCTTAAGTTATTTCTAGTACTTAAAAAAAAATTTATAGTATTGAAATAGCCCAATGACCACTTTAAACGTCACCATTTCATTTCTCAACCCAAACTTTGGCTTCAACTCCCACCACCATTTGATAGAATCCTATGTTTATATGGAAATTAGGGTGGTGTTGAAGCTAAAATAGCGGAGAATCAAACGGTGGTGGCTTAAAGTTGGGATGCTAAGGATATTTCTAATACTTAAAATATTTTTCAAGTACCAAAAACACCAGAAGGTCAACTTTAAGAGCAGTTTCTAGCAAGATTGTGGTATTTTGGTGGTGTTTGGTGCTTGGGGGGACAAAAAAAGGGTATGAGGTACTTTCTATTTTGTGATTTAGCTTCCCCATTTGCATAAACGAAAAGATGAGATATAAGGAAATGAAAAGGAAGCTTTATATTTGTCATTTTGAAAAAAAAATGAAGAACAAATTTGCAATAGTTATCCCACATTGTTTATTTCATGGATTTTATTTTATTATAGATTATAAGCAAGTTAAAGCATTGTTTTGAAAAAGCCACTGGAAAATGGGAAGGAGTGTTGGTTAGGTAGACTTTGTGTCTGTGTTATGGACTTTTATATGGATTGATATATTTTATAATTAATATATTAATTTTTTATTAGATTTTAAATTAATTGCAGTAATAATGATAATAATAGTAATAAAAAAATTCCATGTTCTACATGGGACAATAATCCACTTGTCAATTTATAAATTGGTTAATAAATCCACATAAGCTAAAAAGATAAATGGGTTAGCATAAGTAACATAAACAATATCGAAAAGTTCAATTAGGTAATAAATTTAAAACTTATTCTAAAGCTTAAGTATTTAAATTTTGCGCATTTGAGAAAAGTTAAGGTACCATCTGTGACATTATCCCCAAAATAAAATATACACAATGATGGGAGTTTAAAAAACTTTCAAAACATTTTCTTAAAATTTGAAAAGTATAATATGTATAATACCTATTGAAAAGGATAATAAAACGTTACTAATTGAAAAGGGGCTATTCAAAAATCATAGAAATAAAGAACGAAAAAATTTGTCGTTGATCACCTTGACCGAACTTGTAGATAAAACCAGGCTAGTGAACCTCAAAACTTGTCAACTGTTTAGTGTACCTTAAAAAACAAGCTGGTCCCATTGAGCCACTATCTCTTTCACCTTTTCCTTATATGCTAAAATATTATCATTTTTTAATTTAGAGGGAGATCCATTGTTTAGATCTAGGTGGGTTGGATTAATGGTTTCATATGTGGATATGTTGGATTTAGGATGGGTTTTGTCAAGTGACACCAAACTTCACAAAATTCTTCTACTTTGATAATGATTTTAATGATTATGAAATCAATTTGTGGATTCAAATCATCCATCGCATAGTTGATTTGTTTTTAAAAGTAGTTGTTTGTTGAAGTTTGTTTTGTGGGTTTTTAGTTGTTTTCTAATTTATATATGACTTTTGCATATCTAAGAACAATAAAGTGTTGTTCAAATGAACAAGTGCATTTTTTTTTTTATTTTTTGTTTAATTAGTTTATTTTTTCTAAAGTTTATGCTTACAAGATAAAAATTTTATTTACTTTAGGCTACAAAGGCATGTTAAGTAAGTGTCACATGGTGTCGAGTCTAATTTTGATTTCCCATTCCCAATTCGATCTATACTAGACCCTATGCTCATCTAATGTAGATCATCGACTTGAGTTAGGAAATTTCGTTTTGTTTTGGAGTCGCCACCCAACTGTGGTTGGGAAAAATTGAATTAGGACTAATTAAGCAGTTAATCCCAATTTAGCCACTAGTCATGTGATTTCCTTTTCATTTTTTGTGAAAAGAGGGGAAAGGGAAAACCAGAGTTTCTGGATTCGGAGGCTAACCTATTAAAACCCTAAGGTTACCACCTAATCTCCTAAAATCTTAAACCTTATCTAGGAATGTTCCCTTTTTTTTTTTTGTTTTTTTTTTATTTTTTTTCGTTGTCTTTTATTTTATTCTTTGAATATCCTATTCTGAGAAAATGATTTTTTTTTCCTTTTTTGGGTTTTCCCAAATGGGTGCCTATGTACCTGCTATTCAGGATAAACTTTCTGTAGTTCCCTTTTCCTAAAAATTTAATGTGTTTGTGAATTTTAATTTGAAATTTTCTTTGATTATTTTTTTTCCATTTGTTTTTTTTTTTTCTAAAAAAAATTTAAACCTAAGCTTTAAAAATCGATTTTTTTAAAAAAAAAATAATAATAATTTAAGGAAAAACCAATTTTGGATTTATTTAAGAAAATGATTTTTTCTAATTTAAAAAAAAAATTCCATTTTTCTATTTTCAATCATTTTATATTAAAAAATTTTATTGATTTTTATAATTTTTAATTTTCGTTAATTTTTTTTATTATTTTATTTTTTTTTTAAAATTTTTATTGAAAAATTTTCCCCCTAGTTTTTTAATTATCCTATTCAAAAAATTAAAATTTTTTTTTATTGTTCTTTTCAAAAATTTTTTATTATTTTTTTTTATAAATTTTCACATTTTTATTATTTTTATTAAAATTATTATTTTTAAAATTTTTTTATTTTTATTTATTCCCCTAAATTAAATCAAAAAAAACTAATTTCTAAATTATTATTTTTTTTTTTCAATTTTTAAATAAAAAATAATAATAAAATAACAAAATAAATAAAAAAAATGCAAAAATCAAAAAAATTCACTTCCCTGGATCCGGATGGGTGCGCGGTCAGGTCGGGTCGATGGGACACACTGGCGGGGAGATGTCATTGACGGCTTTTTCCAAAGACCTTTGAAGCATTTGGGTTTTGTCGATTCCTAGGTTTTGGGGGGGTGAGGAACTCAATTTGGCGGTGCTTTGCTTCAAAAAACGCCCCCCTGGTGGTGCTCAACGTTGATCGGTGGTCGGGGTGAATAATTCCGAGGGGGGGCTTAAATTCTCCTCTTTTCCTCTTTTTTCCCCTTTTTTAATCTGTGTTTCTGCCTCCCATTTCATCCTCTATTTATAGTGCAAGAAATCGAGCTGGAAAAGCTGGGATTTCCCCAATTGAAGAAAATCGGTTTTTGCGGTTAAAAACCCCATCCCCAAATTTGTGCAAATCCTTGATTTTTGCTATTTGATTAAATTTGGATATTTATCTTTTTTCCCCGTTTGAAGACTTTTGGATTTGTGCAAAAAATCGAATTTAAAATGGCCCCGAAATTCCGATTTTTTTCCTCCCCGGCGATTCGCATGGAGGTTAAAGACATCACGCTCCCACCTTGGTTCGTTCCACCAATCGGCTGCGACACGTGCCCTAGGCAAAGAAAAAATTTGCAAAAGCGGATTCTGTTTTCCCCGTGTTTCGAACCCTAACCGAGCCCCCCCCGCCCCCCTAGGCTAGGGTCCGGACCAGGGGGGCTAGCCCCCTTACCGATTTTTTTTTTTTTTTGTATTTTTTTGTAAATTTCAAAAATTTGTAAAAATTTTTTAATCCTTTTTATTCCCTTTTTCTGAAATTATTTTCCAAAATTGATATTTTTTCCTATTTTTTTATTTTTTTGAATTTTTTTCCTTTTTTTTGCTAAATTAAAAAAAAAAATAAAAAAATTGAAAATTGATTATTTTTGATATTTTTGATCAGGGGGCAAAAATGGGGTTTTTACAGCTACCCCTTTTTGTAGTAAAGTTTGAAAAATTTAACATAAAGAAAGGAAAATTGCCTTTTTTTGGCCTCTTGATTGAATGGATAATGCTTTGTTTTGGTGGTTTTTGGGGAATTTGGTCATGTAAAAAATGCTCCATGAGCTAATAACCCATAGTTTTTTTTGTGATGATTGGTACTGCTTAAGAAACAACTTAACAATCTAGGGTAAGTATCCCCCCAAAAGTGCTATGTGGGGGCTAATTTGGCGATAGGAAAAATCTAAAGAATTGTTTAGGGTGTGTTATTGTAAGGGGAAATACCTGATTAAGGAAGCGTTTATCGGACTAAAACCCTTAAAAGAGAAGATTGTTTTTGAAGCCTTTATGATTGGCTACCTTCAATAGAAGCGCTAACTAACTAGCGACTTTTTGGGAAAAAACCCTTTTCAAAGAGTGCTCTTTGAGCTGACTAATTGGATAAAATTAAAAAGTGCCCTATGAGCTGAAAATTTAATAGATTCGAAAAGGCTCTTAGAGTAATTATCTATAGATTTGAAAAGGCTTCATGACTAACTTTAAGAAAAATGTGTTGGGAAAAAGGCCCATTGGGGCTAACTAACCTTAGCAGAGGACTCCCTAAAAAAGGTCCCCCCTATGGCTGACATTTTTAAAGGGATGTTTGGGAAAAGTGCCCCGTTGTGGGCTGATAACCTTAAGGAGAGGACGTGCCTCAAAAAAGTGCCCCGTTGTGGGCTGACTAACCTATAGCGGGAAGTGTCTTCTTAAACTCACGACCCGGGGGAAAGAAATGTCTCGAAAAGTCCCCCTTGGGCTGCCCTTTGAAAAGAATTTAAAAAAGGCTCCATTGTGGGCTGACTAACCTATAGCAAAAAGTGTTTTCTTAGACCCCAAAACCCGGGGGGAAAAAAAATGCCCGAAAGGTGCCCTTATAGGGCCCTTTGAGACGAACATTTGGGAAAAAGTCCCCCATTGGGGGCTGACAAACCCTAGGGGAGAAATGTTCAAAAAGTCCCCTTATGGGTAACCTAAGAGAAATGTTTAGGGAAGTGCCCCTGGGGACTAGCCTATGAGGGAAAGAAGTTCTCGAAAGGTGCCCCTATGGGCTAATTTTAAAGAGGGATTTTAGGAAAAGTGCCCCGTACGGGCTGACTAACCATTAAAGGGGGAATGTTTAGAAATGCCCTTTTGTGGGCTAACAAATCTTATGTTTTTTTTTGAACATGCTTCTTTTGACTGGGCAAAATGTTTTTGATATTTTCATGATATTGGATGATAGTTATTTATATGTTTGCCAACTTATCGTGGATAAAAACCAAAAAAACCGAACCCTTCGTGCTATTTGCTCTTGTTCGCTTACTCTTGCTTTGACACGGGTTGAAAATTGTGTGTTCCTTTTTTGTCCCCGGGCTTTTTTAACGAAGTTTTCTTACAAATGCACCGGGTTTTAATGCTCAAAATAGATAGTTTTTAAAATTTTACAAATTTATTGAGTTCTTTATCATTTTATTTTATCATTATTTAATTTTAAATTTTTAAATTTTTTTAAATTAATTTTAATTTTTTTAAACAAATATTTTAATTTTTTTCAAAAAATAAAAACTTCAAACAAAATTTCCCTTTCACAAACTCCAAAAATTTCAACCCCTTCCTAAAAAATTTTAACATTTTCTCAATTTTTCCCAACAACCCCCCCCCCCCCCCCCCCCCCCCCCCCCCCCCCCCCCCCCCCCCCAAAACACCCCCCCCCCCAAACCCCCCCACCATTTGGACCCTCATATTTTGGGGTTTTAAATTTCCCCTCTGGAGTTTTGGGTTTTTGGGTAACTTTCTTTAACACCAATCCCCTTCTTTAAGATCGGGGCCTTTCATTTTCTTGTTAAATGCGGGGGCCCCTCCTTGTTGGTAACACGGGGTCGTGACATAGGCGTGGTCTTTTTTCATCAATCGTTTCCTGATCAACCCTCTTTTTCACCATCTGATTAATTAATGAGTTTTGACAGAATTCGAATGTGGTATTTCGCCTCAATTGGACTTTGCCTCAGTACCATTCCCAATGAATATGGGGGTAGCCCCAAAGGGATTTCTTTTTGAGGTCCTAAAAGCCAGGGGAGCAAACGGCAACATCTCGTGCCAGTCTTTGAAGTGGTTGTCATTTTTTTCGATGATCTTTTTATATTCTTGTTAGCTGTTTTAATGCCCCGTTCACGGGGGTCGGTAGGGGATTGAATTTCTATGGTTTATGTGGAATTGTTGACAAAAACCTATTATCGACTTGTTTTAAAGGGGACTGGTACCGTTGTCAGTGATGAGACTCAGGAACTCCTTATCGAGCTATTATGCCCTTTTCAAGAAACGGATTATTACCCCTTTTGTGATGTTAGCTATGACGAAGCTTTCTCCCACTGGTAAAGTAATCAATTGCTCCCAAATATAAACCGGGGGTATTGGATCCCGTTGGATGTTGGGCAAATTTTATGTCGTTTCCCCACAGGGGAAAAAGGGCCATGGGGCGACAAAAAGTGCAACTCGTTTGGGTGGAGCATTTATCCGGTTTGCGTAATTTGACCAAAGACAGTGCTTAAAATTTTTTATCAATCTGATTAAAAGGTTAACCAAATAGTACCCCAATTCATGTTTTTTTCGGGCTAACATTCCGTTCATATGGGGTTCCACTTTTACCCTTCATGTACTTTTTTCATCAGTTGTAGCTTTTTTTTATCCACACATCTTAGCAAGGGGGTATCAAGTGCCTTTTGTAAAGTATAGACCCACTTAAAAAGAACCCCTTGCAAACCCTTTAAAGTGTTTTTTGGGTCATTCTTGCAACCATTTCAGGGTTTTGCTTTCTTGGGAGAAAATTTTTTGATGTCGTGATCCCGGGTTTGTCCTTGTGCTTTTTCAATTGCTAAACAGTGGGGGGCCGATTTTTTTTCCCTATTTTCATCGGTTGGCTTCGGTCCCCCTATTATGGATCATAGATGCTAGTGTGGCAGTGTATCTGCAAACTGTTTCTGAGTTTCGGTGTATGTAAAGGTGTTTGCTTCGTTTCTTCTATTACCCCTTGTCAAATGCGGTGGTATGGTACCTTTTGGGGGCTTTGGTCTTATATTCCCCTCCTTTTTTTAAGATGAAGTGATGAATCTCCATATATCTAATTAGGTCTCCATGTAGCAAGCCATTTTGAGGCCGAGGATGCTTCCCCTCATATTCCAGATTTTTTTGGTATAGGGAAATATGGCCTTGTTGCTGCAGGGAATTGGGTTTCCCCATCTGGGGATATCAACACTCCCCCGATCCACAACCGAATCTTGGGAGCTCCTCAAAGAACATCTTCCACCTGGGGTTCAGCTAAATTTTCACGTTTTTCTACCGGTGTCCCTTTCCCACTGTTAATTATTTTCTTTAAAGGGGAATTTGAACTTGGGGCTTTTGGGAATTTCCCCCCTTTAACATGGTGTTCACCAATTATCGGCTAAATTTTCCCTTTTCATCAGTTTTGATTTATTATAAATATAAAAACTCAATAAAGCATTTGCCTTTTTGGAGATTCCCCCCATCAAGAGGGGTTTTCTCCCAGTTTTCGAGGAAATTCTTGTCCAGCTCAATATGATAGTAAAGGGGTTTGTTTTCCCTTAATGGGTTCATGACCTAAAATTTAGAGACAACAATCCTCTTACTTCTGAATACCTCTGTTCCCCTCTTGAATTTTTGCTCAAATAATATATGGAACGCTCTCTTCCCTCTTCATCTTTTACCCCAACAGTATCCATGGTTCAGGGGTATCAGAGGTATAAAAAAGGGGCTTTCCCTTGCTTGGGGACTATCAAGACTGGAGGGTTATAGATAGTCTTTGATCCCCAAAAATGTTTCTTTGCATTCGTCACCCCATTCACTACGGATTCTTTTCAATAGAGGGAATGTGGCCAGCACTTATCTGTGGCTATGGAAAAACGAGTTGTAATTTAACCTTTCCCAACAAATTTTTATTTTTTGACTGCATAGGAAAGTAGCTCTAAAAGACTTTACTTTGTCAGGGGGTTTTTAAAATCCCTTCCCCCGGGGCTTATGACAAACTTAAACTTTTTCCCCCATTGTGCCCCGAAAGTGCACTTCCCCGGTTTTAAACTTGAGCTAAAATTTTCCTAAAACGTTTAAATAGTTTTCTGAGGATATCTGTATGGCTCTCTTCTTCTTTGACTTAGCTATCGTATCGTCAACATATCTTCAACTTCTCGTGTCTGTCATGAAGATCGGCCATGGCTCTCTAATACTTTTGCCCCGGCTTTTTTTTTTTAAAAACCAAAGGGCAGTTTTGTAACAAAATTTTCCCCTTGTTGTGTGAAAGTCTTTTGGTTTTTTTTCTTCACCCATTTTTATTTGTTTTTCCCTAAGAAACCGCCCATGAACGAAAAAAGAGGGTTTTCCCTGCAGTTTTGGGAAACCCAGAACATCAATGTGAGGTGGGGGAAAGTTTTCCTTTGGCGTAGTTGGTTAAGTCGGGAAAGTTTCGCAAACTGTTTTTTCCATTTTTTTTTTTATAACGGGGACTATTTCGTTTACCCATTCTGGGTAATCGGACACTTCAAAAAACCCCAATTCTAGCGTTTCTTGATTCTTCCTTGATCTTTAGTAATATGTCAGGCCTAATCTTCTCAATTTCTTTTTTTTTGGTTTTGATATCTTCCCTTGTGGAAGCCTATAACCATTATTGATTGATCTAGTCTTGGCAGTCACCATAGACCAGGGTGAAAATTTGCAATTATTTAACACTCGTCATCTCACATTTTTGTCGGATTTAAAAACTGGTCCGATTTTGGGGTTTTTAGGCTTTTCAATGCTTCCTAATTTACTGTCTCCCCCGGGCTGTCAATTAAAATTCCACTCTTTTCATGTTTTTCCCCACTTTTTTGTATTTTTTTTGGGTCAAGGAAAATTCCCCCCAAACAATGCCCAGCAACGTCAAAGGCGATATCAGCTTTTTTTATTTTCTCCCTATGCAAAATGCCCTTGATGCTCGAGGGCGGGTTTTTGGGGAAGAAAAAAGAAAACGGATGTATATTTTTTAAGTAAGACAAACTTAATTGAATTAAAGAAGTCTCAAAAAAAAATTGTTTAACAATCTTTCTCTACCTTGAGCTGACCTGGGATTTATCAATAGGATAACAGAACCAATTTTTGAGAGCGGTTTTGCTGACGGACGCGCAAAGGGTTGGGCCCCTTGCTGAGTCACTTCGTTAAATCCGGGCTCTTAAATGATAGTTGCTTTTCTGAAAGATTGCTGGGGGGGTTTAAATGTGCCGGGGTGTTGTTTGGGTTTCTTTTTTCCTGTCTTTGACACCTTTGGGTTATGCTTTTTCTGGGGGTTTTAGGGCGTACCCCAGTCCAACTCCCTTGCTGCCCCCCCTTAAACCATGGCCTTCCTTGTGGCACCCCTTCCTTCGTTGAAAATTTTGGAGGGCCAAGTCTTCGACCCATCCTCCCCCATGTATGGATGGCAGTTTCTTTGTAGATGGGAAATCCCGCTCGCCCAGCCAGTGACTATCTGCCCTTTTTCAATAAATTTAACCCTTTGGTGGGACTGGGGGGTATGGCTCCAGCATATGTACCAAAGGGCCTTCCCCAAAAATAAGTTGAAAGATCTTGGGGGTGTCGAGGAATTGAAAAGAGATGTAGAACACTTTCGGGCCAATCTCTACCGGCAAGTTTTTCCCCGATATACTCTTTTTGACCCGTCAAAAGCCCAAACCCCCGTCGACTGGGGTTTTAAAATTGCTTGAATCGATCCCCAATAAGTTGAAGGTACTAACAGGACACATTCAGGGGTGACCCATTGTCGTGAGTACCGGGAGACGATTTGTGTCGTTAAACCTTACCACTTGAATATGGTTTTTTATGTTTGGGTTTCCCTTTTTCCTATCTTCAAGGAGAAAAATATCTAGCCCCCGGGAAAAAAAATCCCCGCGTGACTTTTTTTGTCTATAGCGATGCCTTCTGGGACTTGAATTGTTTGAGCACTTTTTAAAGAGTGCTTTTCCCTTTTGAGCTCAGAGGTGTAAAGGGGGCCCTGGTGATATTTGTGTGAAACCTTTTTTAGTTGTTCCCTGATCTTTTATTCACTTTTTTTGACCATTTTTTCAAATGTAGCAAGCCCCCCTTTTTCTTCCCTTTCCTTCCTCCCTGTTGGGCCCTTTAAATTTTAAATTTTTATTTTTTGGGGCATATACTCTCCAAAAGGGGTGATTCCTTCCACCTAGGGGGGTCCTCTTGTCGAGGGTCTGATTTGTAAAAGGTGCGGGGTCATACCTCTCTACCCGGTATCGAGGGGCATTGAAACATATTCTTCTTCAGGATTTGTATCTCGTTGATTTTCCCTATAGCATTTTTACTCTTGGGTTTTTTATTTGAATTGATCATGTTTATAGATTTCCCCCCTTCTTTTGACGGGGTTTTTTTCCCCTTTTTTTAAACTCGGGCCCCCCCCCCCCTAGGCGGCCCATATTGTTAGGTTAAGAATAGTTCACCAGGTATTCGAACCCCCGTGTGTTCTCCCAAGGGGGCCGACTGTTGGGGGCTCCGGCTAACCCTCTCTTTTTATATGTTTGGGTTTTCTCAGGGCTTGACGGGAAGCCTTTTTGCTGGTCCGTCGCCTTTTGCTTAGAGGGTTCTTTGGGAACCGACTCTTCAGAGTATATATTTATGGTTGGCTTATGATTAGGCAGCGGATTGGTTTGGGAATTGGGTGTTGGGGTGTTAACAAAATCCAGTTGCACAATCCCGACGTCGACAAATTGGTTTTGTGTCGGACCTCCGGCATTTTCTTGAAAGCCCCCCCTTTGCCCTTGATGTACATTGGGCCGGGGCAAAGTTTCTAGGGTTGTACCGGGGCGTTTGGGATTTGAGCTGATCAAAAAACGCCCCAACTGGTAAAGACCTGGTGAGCGGGGGGGTGGAATTAGGGTGAACTGTCTGGGACTCTGGAGCCCCAGGTGTGATTTGTGAAGTGTGGGTGGGGCACTCGGTTGGAATTCATACGGTCCCAGCTTTTTTTGTTTTACGGGGTTGACTTGTTGGGGAGTAGACTCTTTTGGGTTATTACCCCCCGGGCCCTTTTGTTTGTGCCCTAGGGAACCATTGTTTTAGTCTTCCAGGGGATGGCCTTTTAACCGGCACCTGTGCACACTTCTGCAAAAAAGGAGATGTCGGCCCACAATGGGAGTAGGGATTGCTAGAGTGTTGACGAAAAGGATGTCAACTCCTTTCAGAAAAATTGGGGTTTCACCCTGGTAGCTTTAGCCTCCCTCGCTGACTACCCTTTTTAAAAATCAGCGTGGGTCTTTTTTGAAATTCCTAAATAACATAAAGGGGTGACTTCAATTTAAACTTTTTTATTGGTCATAAAACGCCCGGCAAGCCTTTCCAAATGTTTACCTGATTGAAACCAAGTGGGAAATCAGGGTAATGTAGGGGTCGTAAGGTTGTCCCGGAAAGGGCTGGATCATCGTTTGGTTTTTAAATTGTGCATACTTTCCATTTTCCGGCGTTTAGCCTTTGTGCTTTTGGGGGGTAAGTACTGTCAACTTCTCAAATTCCGGGGTCTTGAATTTTTCAGGGGACACCCTTCCCCCCTATGGGCGACTGGTGATTTCCCCTTGCTCGAAACCATCAGGCCCTCTATTGTTTTATCTTGTCAGCCATGTTGGAAGGCTTTTTTCCCTCTCTTTTTTTGGTCATCAAGGTTGGACCCTGGTTTTATTTTCGACTGATATCAAAGGGTGGGTTGGGTGGAAATTGTTTCCTCATATTCTGGGGCTGCCCCCCCACTGCCTTTCCTTTTTTAGCCCCAAATGTTCTTCTTGAGTCGGTGGGTGGTGCAAAGGACTAAAAAGCTTTCAGTCGGGGGGGTACTTGTGCAACAGCTGTTGGACTGTTGTTTCAGGGATACAATTTAGATCTGAAGCAGGTAGCACTTGCGTTGTTTCGGTTTTCGCCACTGTTTGCCCCTTTTTGTTCTTGAACGGTGAAATTGGGCTTCTGGGAAGTTCGGGGTTTTTTCGGAGCTATTTTGTACCTGGCGCGCATTTTTTCTTTAGTATAATGTATGCAAATGTGATGCATGTGCACACGAATGCTAAAATAAAAGGGGGCCAACAATTTATTTATATGTAAATTGAAATTTTTTATTAAATTGGGAAAATTTTTGGGTTCGATAAAAAAAAGAAAAGAACAATTTATAACTTTTCCCAGCTTCTTGGTTTTTGTTTGGAGATCAGGTTTTCCCCTTGATGAGACTTCTAATTCCCTTAACCCTAGCTTGGGGCTTCTCCCGCTGAAACTTCCAAAACTTTGTTTCTTTTTGGGCGGGGTTCTTTGAATCGGGCCCTTTTAGATGTCCTTTTTTTAAAATGCAGTTCAAAAAATATTCCACCCGGGGCCCCCACCTACTCAAGAGTTTTTCCCCTCCGGGTTTACCTTGTCTGGCTTAGGTTGGGTGACTCTGGACCCGAAAAGCTCTTTCCCTTTCCAATACAGTTTTTTAAAGGATCACGAACTCCCCGGTGGTCAATGTTTCCCACTTCCCGTCCAGCTCTCCAAAATCTACATTCGGGGTTCCCCGTGCTTTACCTTGCCAGCTTAGCAAATTTTTCAGCTATTGTAAGTTTGGATCTTTAAAACTCGAATGTAAATTCCTCCAGTGATGGCCGATAAACTATGTCTTGAATGTGCCAAACTGGCGGGCCACCGGTTGGGATATAAAATACACCGTGATACCGATTAGAGGACGGCTTGAAAGTTACGCAGGTTAAAATAACTTTGTCGCAGCAAACTCCATCTAGCTGTCCACAAAAATGTCATCGGGACTGAAAAATTCTAAGCACTTTAAAAACTATGGGTGTAAGGTATGGTAGCTTTATCTTCTCTAAAGATGAGTCCCCCGAGGTCCACTTGTTGAGCCAAAGGGTTTCCGGACCATGTCAGCCCAAAACACTTTAGGTGGTTACAAAAACCCTATAGTATAAGGTTGATATTTTGTGGAGGATTCCGTGGCCTTTTTTTTTGACAAAGTTTAAGTTTCGGGTCTGTTCGTCAATAGAGCGGGGGAAAAATTTTCCCTTTCCCGGAATTTGGGGCCCCCTTATGCGACTCGGTAGTGGCTAGGAAAGTTTGGGGGGAAGAGTATGGTGGCGAAGGCTGTCAGAGAAACACTCACTCTTCTTTTTCTAAAAGTCTTGGGTCCCCAAAAAATATGCTTTCCTGTCCCCCTTTCTTCTTGGGGATGAACCGGGTTCCAACTGTCCATCCGTATGCAGTATCTGTTACAGTTGCTAAGGCCTTGTTGACGCTGTTTTGCGGGGAAACCCAGGGGTTTGTGAAAATACCGGGTGGCCCCGGGCCCCAAAATTAGTACAAAAACTTGGTTGGTTTGTGCTGGGGCCCGTAGTAGCTGGGTGTACCTTTTTAGAGTAGGAGTAAACTCATGTGGCCCGATGAGAAAGCCCCGACTCTATTTCCTATAGGTGGGGCATGGCCCCTACCAAGGGCAAGTTCATCTCCTCTTCATAGTGAGGGGTGTGCCCCATTTTTTACTGGATGAGGCCTGCTCCTTTTAGTTGTTAGGTGAACCCAAAGGTCCAGACCCAAATTTTGGATCCAGAGGTTTGCACATCGGATTTTTTGCGGGGGGGAGGCAGTCAACTACGGTATAGCCATTATTTCAATAGAAATCCCTATTACAACAAGAACGATATTACAATGAAAGTATTATAGGGAAATTATCTGAATCCCTTAAAGAACAAAAATTTTACCATCAAATTTTTGTAGCCCCTGTGTTATGTATTAAATAGTGGGTTTTAAAAAAGCCCCCCTCTATGGTCTCCGCATTCTCGGAAAAAAATGGATTTTCAGGCCATATCGAACATTGGGTGGGGTCGCCTAATCAGTCCCCAAAGGTATTTATTCACTTGCCCCCAAAAACCTACACAATGGCCCCCCTCTTAGGGTCCTAAGCGGCCCCGGGTTTTTCCCTTTTTCTCTCACACAAATTTTATGTATGCAAATCAATAACTAAAGTAAATAGCTGAATTTTAACCCTTTGCTAAAAACCCAAAAGGTAGCAATAATATGCAAATAAAAAACATTTTTTCAGAAAGGAGCAATTTTTAGGAGATTAGGTGGCTAGCCTATAGAGAATGCGTCCCCCGGGGTCGCCATCCTGTCAAATTAAATTTTTTATTTCCCTTCCTAATTCGATCTATACAGCCCCATGCCCCTTAAAGTAGATCCTCAACTTGAGTTTAAAAATTTTTGTTTTGTTTGGGTCGCCACCCAATGTGGTTGGGAAAAAAAAGAAATTTGGGGTAATTGACAAAATTTAAACCCCCAAATTTTGACCATAGTCGTCGTGATTTCCTTTTTTTATTTTTTTTAAAAAGAGGAAAGGGAAAACCAGAGTTTCTAGATTAGAAGAACCTATTAAAACCCAAGGTTACCACATAATCTCCTAAAATCTTAACCTTATTAAAATGTCTTTTATTTTTGTTTTTTTTTTTGTTGTCTTTTATTTTTATTCTTGAATCCATTATGAGAAAATGATTTTTTTTCCTTTTTAGGGGTTTTCCCAAATAGGTGCCCGTACCCACTATTTGGATCAAAATTGCCGTAGTTCGTTTTTTTGAAAAACTTTTGTGTTTTGTGAATTTTTAAAAGAAATTTTTTTTATTTTTTTGTTTTTCCATTTTAGATTTTTCTAAAAAAAAAATTTAAACCTAAAATTGATAATTTGATTTTTGCAAAAAAAAAAAAAATAAATAATTTTAAGGAAAAACCAATTTTGGTTTATTTAAGAAAAAGATTTTTTTTTAAGTGAAAAAATTTTTATTTTTCAATTTTTTAAATCATTTCACTAATTTTTAAAAAAATTTTTTTGATTTTTTTTTTTTTTTTAAATTTTTATTATTTTTTTTTTTTTTATTATTAAATTTTTTTTGAAAATTTTTTTCCTAGATTTTTCATCTATTTTATTCAAAATCTAAAAATTTTTTTTATTGTTCTTTCTAATTTTTTTTATTATTTTTTTTATAAATTTTACATTTTTATTATTTTATTATTTTTATTTTTAAATTTTATTTTTATTATTCATTAAATTTTTAAAACCAAAAAAAAAAATTTTTTTCTAACATTACTCTATTTTTTTTTAAAAATAAATAACAAAAAAATAAATAAATAACTTCGAAAAAAATAAAAAAAACTAAATAAATAAAAAAAAAGCAAAAATCGGAAAATCCGACTTACCTAAAACCGATCGGTGTGGGGTCGGGTCGGGGGCGATCGGACAAAGGCGGCTGGAATTTTCGTTGACGGCGTTCCCGGGGGCCCCTTTTGAAGCGGTTGAGTGTCGATTCAGGGTTTTGGGGTGAGGAACCCAAATGTACGGGGGTTTGCTTCAGAAAAGCCTCCCTGGTGGGTCCCCGACGTTGATCAGTGGTCGCGGGTGAAGAACTTCCCATGAGGCTTTAATTCCTCTCTTTTTTCTCACTTTTGATCTGTGCTTCTGCCTCTCCACTTTATCCCCTTTTTTAAAGCAAGAAATCAAGTGGTTTAAATTGGTTTTTCCCCCGATTGAAGAAAAGGTTTTTCGGGTTAAAAAACCCCTTCCGTTTTGCAATCCCTTGATTTTTTGTGATTTTATTCCAAATTTTGGGTGTTTATCTTATTTCTATTGAAGACTTTTGGATTTGTGCAAAAAAAACGAATTAAACGGGGAAATTCCGATTTTTTTCTCCTCGCGGCATTGGGTGGAGGTTTTAAAACGATCACGCGCCCGGGGCCGTGCGTTCGCTCATCTTTTGGGTGCTGAAAGTGTCCCAGGGAAAGAAAAAATTTGCAAAACGCGGGGGTTCTGCTTCCCCACGTTTTAACCCTTGACCCACCCCCCCCCGCACACCTTAGGCCCGGGGCTGGACCACTGGGTAGCCCATTACTCGATTTTTTTTTTTTTCGCAATTTGTATATGCAATGCGATTTTTTTTTTTTTTTTGTAATTTAAAAATTTTTTTAAAAATTATTTAAACCTTTTTTTGCCCTTTTTGCAATTATTTTCCAAAATTTATAAATTTTTCCTATTTTTTTTTTTTTTGAAGTTTTTTTCCCATTTTTTTTAAATTAGAAAAAAAGGAAAAAAGAAAATTGATTATTGTTGATTATTTTTGATC